>KV423984.1:105579-157197 GCA_001632435.1 Calocera cornea HHB12733
CCCCCCCCATCTCCTGTCTCCCCCTCTCCCATCTCCATCTCCCATTTTTTGTCTCCCATCTCCTGTCTCCCTCATTGTTAAAAGCACTTTGCCAAGATTCCAACTTGCTCTTGCCCTTCATAATTTACTATTTCAAGCCAAGATATCTCTGGTCTACTCTGATTGTATTCTGACTGCCTTGCCCCCATCTCCTTGATTCTGTCTCCTGTCTCCTGTCTCCTGTCTCCTGTCTCCCGTCTCCCGTCTCCTGTCTCCTGTCTCCTGTCTCCTGTCTCCTGTCTCCTGTCTCCTGTCTCCTGTCTCCTGTCTCCCGTCTCCCGTCTCCCATCCCCCATCCCCCATCCCCTCTCCTGTCAGGGGACGCTCTAGTTCCTACTTTATTTGGCTCCTATTCACCTTAGGAGTGCCTCTCAGCATGGAGCCCGGCCTTCAGGGTTTGAGCCTATGGCTCAGAGTGTGGCCCAGACAACCGCGCAGCCATGAGCCTGGCCACTCACCACAACTCAGCATGACTGACTACAACTCAGACACACACAGCTGCACTTGACTCATAGTGACCCATGGCCTGCCCCATGATGTGCCCCATGATGTGCCCCATGAGACGCTCCATGGCCTGACCCATGCAGATCTGTAGGGTATATATAGGTGGGCTTTAGGCCCCTTGGCTCCTCAGATCTGGTCTCTGAGGACTCTTGTCAGGAGTCAACCCATTTCGATGCCATATCGATTGCATACCGAGCAGGACCCGCCATATCGATGACTGCAATGTCCTCAAGTGCTATGAACCCTGGACGATAATCTGCGGTATGGGCTGACACCCATGGCCACCAGCATATCGACATCTCGATGTGACCTCAAGGGTTATCGACAATATCGAAGTCCCTTCGATATGGACAAGACTACCGAGATGATTATCAGATGCACTGCACAATACCGAGTGGACCCTTGGTGACCACGATATCAGGTCTCGAGGCAATCCCGTGCAATCTCGAAGCAAGATGGCTTTCTCGTCTGCACTTAATGATGTATCATGGACCCTCGGTACATCTCGGTGCAAGGAGTTTGACCCTTTGTCTAGTCTTGAGACTTTCGGATTATCGGTATCACATCTCAGCACAACCTTTGGGTATCGATGGTATTCACAGACCGGTCGATTGAAGATCGACCATGGTGGATTACACTCGAACAGTATCGAACCCACTCTCGGTATGCGGCTCTGGGCTGCTGGGACATATCGAGGACTTGACTGGGCTTTGCCTGCACGATATGGATCTCGGCATGGGCATGAACACTCTCGAAAACATTCTCGGGCATATCGAAGAGTGGTCGACTGTTGCAGGCTTTACTTGAAGAGTATCGCTGCTGTCTCGGTATTGGTTCTGCGATATCGGAGACACTCGAGCAGTCTTCGGTATTCCGATATCCCGATATGTGACCTTTGGGCAATATCGTACATCTCAAGATGGCAAGGGTCTCTCGGCAAGCTGATCGTGGCAATCGGAGTAGGGACTCGGCTACATCGTGAGTCTCGGGTAAGATCGGCTGTGCTCGTGAGTACTGTACAGATCCAAGCCACAGTAGTTTGCTTCCTTTTCTTCATGTATATAGACCTGAGGTGCACCTTCTGTGCTCCTCAGATCTGATCTCTGAGGAATCCCGCAATCTTAGCCGATTTGTCGAAACTTAGCATCGATCTCCCGAGAACACTGTCGACACCGATCTCAGCTGGCGAAACCCTCTCGGTTTGACCGACTGGGCAAGTAGCCTGGCGATATACTGTTGATACTCGGTTACCCTTTCTCGAGAACCCGACCTGCTGGACACCGATATGCCGAGTCCTCCTTTGGGACAGCTCGAGCTCACGGTCAACAGACCGATATGGAGATGTCAGACCTTCGGTTTTACCGAACAGCCGAAAGTACCTCTTATCGGATCGGTTCCTCAATCTCGCCCACCACTCGACATGAACAGCCTCTTCGTTATTCCTCGAACCTCCCGAGCGGACAGTCGAGAGACTCGATATGGCAAGCCATGGACAGTAACCCTTTCCGATCGACACCGTACCCTGTCGATACCCCCCCGACACTCCTTACCTGTGGACGAGTCGACCGATCATGGATCCGATGACAGCCGATACTGCTGTCTTGCTTCTTTGATGTACTCGATATCGTCTCGATCCCCTCTTGTCACCACCACCACTCCTTATTGGGTTATGGCTGTTCACGATATGCCGCTCGACACCGCGAGATGGACTCTCGGCCATGGCAACCCCTTATATCGCCCCCTGTCACCCTCCTTATTGTATTTGGGTTAGTTATCGACCACTGTTCGGGCCACTATTGATGATCCGCCTATGGCTGGATTGTTGTGCCCTCACAACTCTCCACTGTACACCCGTACTCTGTAGTCTCTATAGCCACCTCATCTATCCTATTCTTCACTCTATCCTTGCCCACCCAACCTACTCTATTGCTCTACCATTGACTCCAATCTCTGTCTACTCTTGGCGGCCTTATAGGGTTACCATGTGCCCTCACATCTCCCCTCTCCTGCCACCTGTCTGCTGTTTTCCATCTCCCCTCTCCTGTCTCTCTCTTAGGGTTACAGGCTCTTTACCAAGATTTTAACTTGATCATCCATTAATTCTTTTCAGTGTAATATATTCTATTTTTTAATGCATGAATTGTGTACTTCTACAGGTGTTAGGGTTGGGGTGTGGGGTTAGGGGTTAGCTGGATTTGCTTCCACTACTTTGCTTCCAGTGATTTGCTTCCATTGTGTGACAGACCGGACCCTTGCTTGAAGCGCGACGCGGACGACGCCACTGAGCCACGTGCTTTTTGGCACGTGGCAAAATCGTTTTGTCTTCATTATAGATAGATCTTGCGCCGCCCAACGGCTGTTCGTGCAGCAGCAAGGAAGCCATATCTGCAAAAGCTCTAGCGAATGATCCACGACGAACACGCAGGTCTGGGGAGAGCGCCTAACAGGAGGGGGCTGGATAACCACATCGCTCCGCTCCGACGCCACAGTATGACGTCTTGACAATCTGCCAGGGCAGCCTCGTGGACAATAGGCGCCTGACCAGCTCGCCCGCTGCCCCTATATTCCAGCCGCCCACCACCTCTATATTGCCGCTGGTCGCTATCTACTTCAATCCAATTCAGCTTGCGCTCGCTCGTCCTTCACTCACTCCTTCTTGCTTGTCCACCAAGATCGCACTCCTAGGACGCTCGATTGGGGTCGGCGCCTATTGTGTGGGACGGCATCATGGACCCATCATCGTCCAGTGCGGACGGCGCCAAATCGAGCCTCAATATCTCCTTCAAGGAATGGAGGGATAAGGTCAGCGGGAAGCTGGACCCATTGAAGACCAAGCTCGAGAAGACGACGTTCCAGGTGATCGGTATCTCTGAGGTGCGCACCATCAATGTCAACCACTTCGAGCGAAATTGCTCATGCGTATGGTTTCCGCAGGAGATAGAGACGCGACAAAGCGATTGCAAGGAGCTGGCAACGAAGCTGTATTGGGTTACGGAGCGTATCTTGAAGAAGGTTCCCGCCGCGGGAGATACAGACAAGGATGGATCAGTCAAAGACACGATCAACGCGTTGACGAAGTACGCACCTGTCTTGCATTCTTCCCTCCGAAGCTCACTCACATGGACTCTGCAGGATCACATCCCAAATCACAGTCTTTGTCAAGAAGCGGCCTGCGACCTCTGCCGAACTCATGAGTGATAAGCGCGCAGAGACTATTACCAAATTCCTCAAGGACCTCGATGAGTTGCGTCAGCAATTTGTGGTACGGTGTCGTGCCAAATTTCCACTGGGCAGCGAATGAGCTCTATTTAGGAAGTTCATACCCTTGAAGTCAGCGTTCAGGTTGAACAGATGCGGTCGGAGGTGCGTGTCTTCCCATAATAAGCATGCTCTTGCTTATGAGGGTTCAGATGGCTGGTCTTTTCGCAACACAAATGTACGCCCCACCTCTCAACCGGATGTGGTATACTGATAACCGCTCTATAGACCTTCCAACCTTCCGCTCCTTGAAGTCCCGCGCAAGCCGACCGTCTTCTATGGAAGGGACGACCTGGTGAAGTCAATCGTGCAGCTACTCCTCCGCGAGGAGACCTGCCGCATCCCGCTTCTCGGCGCCGGAGGAATGGGGAAGACGTCCGTTGCGGCCGCAGCAATCAACGACAGATACGTCAAGGAGAAGTTCAGTGAGGGGATCATCTTCCTCAGCTGCGAAGGGGTCGTCTCCGCAGACGGCATCATCAATGCGTTGGCGGCATTTCTCGGCATACACGCGAAATCCCATGCTCGCCGGGCCTTACTGGCGTATTTGTCCTCTCACGGCGATATCCTGCTGGTACTCGACAACCTCGAATCGGCGCTGGAATCGGTCGACACCGAGAACGTGGAACAGCTCTTGGGAGCGCTTGCCGAGCTTCCTCGATTATCCCTCATTATCACCATGAGAGGGACGATTCCGCCTACTTCGGTCGAGTGGGAAGACGCGTGCCTGCGTCCCCTTGATAGGATCTCCACGGAAGCTTCGCGCCAGATATGGGACCATGTAGCGAAGAAGCACGACGACAAGCTGGATCAGCTGCTTGCGCGGCTCGATGGGTTGCCCCTCGCAATCTACTTGATGGCGTGCCTTGGCAAGCTCTTGGCTCCCGCCAAACTGCTCGATGCGTATGATCGAGAAGCGACCAAGATCGTCAAGCTTCGAGGCGGCGGTCGCCTGAAGAGCCTGGAGGTCTCGATCGAGCTGTCGATCCAGTCGGCTACGATGCAAGAAGAACCTCATGCGTTACCCCTACTTTCCCTAATTTCTCTGCTGCCCGATGGTATCAACGTAGTGGCATTGCCCAGTTTGATATCATCGATGAGCACCGTCGTCACGACAAGTGCTTCAGTGCTTTTGCAAGTAGCGCTCGCTTTCGACGACCGTGATCGACTCAAAGTGCTGTCGCCCATCCGAGACTATGTTCTTATCAAATACCCTCCGCAGGGTCTTGCCCTCGAAGAAGTTCGGGCAACGTTTATGAAGTTCGCCTTATGCGCGTACCTGCTTGGCACCGATCAAACTGAGAAGGCAGTGAAGCTGCTGTCGGCACAGTTTGGGAACATCACCTCGGTTCTCGTTCACTTCTGGAAGTCAGAACCCAACGAGAACGAGCTCAGCGAGCTCCTTGAAGCGACTGGGCAAGCAGCGGAATTCGCTCAAGTCACTGCTTATGGCGATTCCATCCTTCTACTGCGGGAGGCCAAGACCAGACTGATGAAACTGGAGCACTGGAAAGACGCAGCAGACTGTACACAAAAAATGGCCGAGATACAGCGGATGCGCGAATACTTCCCTGAAGCTACCGAATTACTGAACGGGGCCAAGTCGTTATACCAGAGATCCCAGAACGGTGCGGGTATGGCGCGATGCACGTGGACGCTGGGCGAGATGTTGCGAATGCAAGATCGATATCCAGAAGCGGCAACGATGTTTCGCGAGGCGAAGACGGCATTCGAGGAGGTTAACGCTCGTCTTGGAGCAGCGCAATGCACGATGAGCTTGGGTGAAGTGCTACGCAGGCAGTCTCAGTATGATCAGGCAACCCAACACTTGCACGACGCAATGGCGGTATTCGAGGAGATGAACAACGAATTGGGCCAGGCTCAATGTCTATGGAGCCTCGGGAGTGTGCTGCGAATGCAAGATAACATCGAGTCGTCAGTTCAAACCTTTGAAAGGGCCAAAACGATATACGACAGAATTGGACATCGTCTCGGCTCCGCACAATGCTTGCAACGGCTCGGCGAAACTCTCCTCAAGGAGAATCAAGACGAGGCGTACAAGATGCTGAACGCAGCGAAAACAATATTTGAAGAGTTTCAAAACAGATTGGGCGCTGCTCAATGCTTATCGGGTATGGCTGATGCCCGACGACAGCAGCGGAACCTCGAAGATGCGACTCGACTGAATGCTGAGGCGGAGGCAAAGTTCCAAGACATCGGCAATTGTAAAGGCGTGGCAGAATGCACTTGGACTCGTGGTGTGATTCTGCGAATACAGAATCAGTACGAGGAATCAAGAGCGATCTTGGAGCAGGCCATGGCAGCGTACCTTGACATCAACGATCGGCCAGGAGTTGCGAACTGCCAAGAGTCCATCGGTTACGCTCTGCACGACCAAGGTCGGAATACAGAGGCTGTCTTGATTCTCAGGCAGGCGCTTGGGACATTTGAGTCAGTGGGGGATGAGGCTGGTGTGACGCGGTGTGCACAGTTCATGTCCGGCGTTGTTCGGGAGGAGCTCGAGGGCCCGACGGGAATCAGCGCAGCAGCTGAAGCACTTGCGGCGTTGAGCTTACGAGATAGACAGCCGTAGTAATGATATCTATTGATCTCTGCAACAATTTAGTCATGAATCGCATATAGCGTGCTGTGTCCGTGAGCCGGCATGTTGATCTGACGAGCAAAGGTTGTATCAGTAGCCCAAGGAGGAGCTTGCAAAGCGAGCGACCTCGAACAGAGTAAGGGGTGGTGGGTTTGAGGTAGGCTGAGCTCGCAATACTCGAGGGACGGTTATGGTTGGTGATCCAGGCAGCATTCCAATCGATGGCGGAAGCATTACTGTTGTGCTCTCTCCGGAAGCATTCGCCTAGGAGCAGTCACTCCAATCGCCCACCCATCAGCACACCGTCCATCTTCGGTATTATATCGACTCAGTCAGAGGGCTGAGCGATGATGGTTGAGGTATCCCGTTATCGCCAGCTATTCCCCCATCAGCTTGAGCTTGTCTAGACACTTGTCGCAGCGGTTGACAATTCTGCACTTCGGAGGACGGCAGTCGAAACTCATCAAGCGTCAGCACTCCAGTCAGGCCTAATCGGTGCGCACGCCTAGCTCTGCTGCTCGGTAAGCAATGCTGAGTGTTCTTCAGGGATCTCATACACTTGCCATGTGTGTGCCAATTCATGTCGACGACCGCTCTGCACCTACCGTCTGCGCGTCGCGTGTGAACCTTTTGCAGCACGGCTGCCCAGAGTAACGCCGACACGGCGTGCAGCATCCCGCTTTCCGAAGATGAGCTAGATGCCCTCGGCAACTGCGCCACCAAATGCTAGGGGTTGGAGCAGCGAATGAGCATTGGCACAACTCGATCCCCAACTCACAAGAATCAGCTGGCCTTGCCCCAGCGGCGTAGAGCTCCATATGCCGGCCCAATAACCATTCGGTGGCGGCAATGAACGGTCCCCCTATTCTTTCAGCAGCCCGTACAGCACCGCCACTTGTGGACCTCCACGTCATCGGGTGCACTTCGAGCACGTCCGCCTGCCCAGGAACGGCACAGTCTTGACATTAGCACATACATCGCTATTGCGCATCTACATCCACACCCGGGTCTTGTCAGTGCCCGCACCCGTACATACAGTTCCCCCGCAGCACAGTACTCCCTCATGAAACGTTGCTTCCTTCCGTCCTTCCAGCCGGACCGTCGCTCGCCCTATTGGCCCGCAGCTCTGCCAACCTCGCCCTGCACTTGTCCGCCCATACGCCGTTATCGACAGACTCGTAAAGCGCGACCGCTTCGACCAGCATGCGTTCCGCTTCTACACCTCTTCCTTGAGCCAACAATGGGTAGGCCAGTAACTGGCAGCAATTTGCCAACTCTAGACGATCTCCGATGTCTTCCAGTGCCGTTTTCGACGCTTCCAGGGACTGGATTGCTTCCTCATGCAGACCCTGGGAGTACAGCACATCGCCGAGGATCCGATTGCACTGTGCCGCGCCGAGCCGATTTCCGATGGCCGTGAATGTCGCTTTTGCCTCTCCCAACATCTGTGCGGCGTCTTCGTACCGATCCTGCATGTACAGCACCTCGCCAAGGCTCTTGGTGCACTGTGCCTCCCCGAGCCGATTTCCGATGGCCGTGAATGCCGTCTTTGCCTGCCCCAACATTTGTGCAGCGTCTTCATACCGACTCTGCATCTGACGCACATCGCCGAGGCTCTGGGTGCACTGTGCCACCCCGAGCCGATCTCCGATGGCCGTGAATGCCGTCTTCGCCTGCCCCAACATCTGCGCGGCGTCTTCGTACCGATACTGCATCCGCAGCACATTGCCGAGGCTCCGGGTGCAATGTGTCACACCGAGCCGATCTCCGATGGCCGTGAATGCCGTCTTCGCCTCTTCGAACGCTCCTGCAGCCTCTTCGTAGCGATTCTGCGAGAGCAGCACATCGCCGAGGCTCCGGGTGCACTGTGCCGCACCGAGCCGATCTCCGATGGCCCTGAATGCCACCTTCGCTTCCCAAAACATCTCTGCAGCGTTTTCGTACTGAGCCTGCATGTACAACACATTGCCGAGGCTCCGGGTGCAATGTGTCACACCGAGCCGATCTCCGATGGCCGTGAATGCCGTCTTCGCCTCTGCCAACGCTCCTGCAGCCTCTTCGTAGCGATTCTGCGAGAGCAGCACAGCGCCGAGGCTCCGGGTGCACTGTGCCATGCCGAGCCGATCTCCGATAGCCGTGAATGTCACCTCGGCCTCTCCCAACATCTGTGCGGCGTCTTCGTACCGATTCTGCATCCGCAGCACATTGCCAAGGCTGTGGATGCACTGTGCCGCACCGAGCCGAGATCCGATGGCCGTGAATGCCGTCTTCGCCTCTCTCAACATCTGTGCAGCGTCTTCGTACCGATCCTGCATCTGAAGCACATCGCCGAGGCTTCGGGTGCACTGTGCCGCCCCCAGCCGATCTCCGACGGCCGTGAATGCTGTCTTCGCCTCTCCCAACATTTGTGCGGCGTCTTCGTACCGATTCTGCATCAGCAGCACATTGCCGAGGCTCTCGGTGCACTGTGCCGCACCGAGCCAATCTCCCATGGCCCTGAATGCCGTCTTCGCCTCCCCCAACATCTGTGCTGCTTCTTCCCTCCGGTTCTGCATTCGCAGGATCTCGCCGAGCCGATAGGTACATTCCGCTGTACCCGCTGAATTGTGCTGTTCCTTCAACGTTCTGCGGGCCACTTGTACTAACCTCATAGCGTCGCCACAATATGTCACGTAAGAGAAGTAGGCCGCTTCCAACGTGACTTCCAGTAGTCCAGTGTGAAGTCCTGCCTGCGTGGCTCTTTTCAATCGGAACAAGGGGAATCGGTGCCTCTTTGATGCCAGCGAAGAGGACGGATCAGGCATGTTCCAGGAATACACCAAAAAGGAGCTCAGATTTCCGAATTGGGTGGACAGCAAGGCCACTGCATCTTGGCGAAATAAGGTAACATGCTCGCGCTTCCCTAATATCATCCGCGTGAAGTATTGTCGTGTTTGATCCAGGGAGGACGGATTGGGGGGATATAGATCCGTGACAAAGTCACGAATCGGCGACAGGACCCGCAATCGGCCCTTCTCTTGCCAGCACAGCGCGACCTGTAGGAGTGCTGTCGCACATGCCGCCATGGTCGCTCGCATCCCAGGCACCATCTCGCGTAGCATATCGATCGAGGCTCCATCCGGAAGCAGACACAGTACAGAGAGCAACTTGAGCGCATTCGGCTCTTGAGCCATCGTCGGACACTCGAGGGACAATCGGAGGGTCATTTCCAAGCTGTTCTCTTTACCGCCACCTCGAGCCTTGAGCAGCTGTATTGCCTCGACGTCGTAGTCTTGCAGCAGTTGGGCAGGGCTCCGCTGGGTGAGCTGGGCTTGACGGGCCATGAGACGTATCGCAAGTGGGAGCCCATCGAGTCGACCGAGTAGCTCGTCCAGCTTGAAATCATCGTGACCGGCGATGGATGACCAGATGTCACGGGACGAGGTGAGTGATAGCCTCTCCAGAGGCTGGCGGTACGCGTCTTCCCATATAACACCGTCTGGAGGGCCGTTGCCCCGCATGGTGAGGATCAGGGAGAGCGTCGAGACGGCCGCCATCATCCCCAGAAACGCCGTCACACGGCTTCCCTCGATCGACTCCACCACCGTCTCGAAGTTGTCCAGGACGAGAAGACAGAGTCCTGCTGAAGACAGGCAGGTAATGATCGCACTGAGGGTTTGGGTTGATGAGGGAAGGTTGAAGTGTGCCGCAAGCGCCTTGATTACTCCTTCAACAGAGGTGATGCCCTCGCAACTGAGGAAGATTTTGCGCTCTCCGTATTTCTCTTTGATTCGGGAGTCGTTCAGAATAGCAGCAGCCACCGCCGTTTTGCCCATCCCGCCTGTGCCGAGGAGAGGAATCCGCCGTGATACGTCGCTGAGAAGCAGCTCAATGATCGACTCGACCAATTCATGTCGTCCGTAGAAGGAAGTCGGCGTATTGGGGATCTCCATCTGCATTCCATATGCAGTGGTGTCCTGTTGACTGAGATGGACGACTCGTGCCTCCTATTCAAAGGTTAAAGACAGCAGGAGCGTATCCCCGTATACTACTCACAAGGAACTCGATTCTGAGGGTTTCCAAGGTGTGACTGAACTGTGCCAGCTTTTCGGCTCGTTCGGTTGAAAAGCATTCCTCAACGCGGGAGCGCGGCGTCCGAACGAATGCCTCGATGTCATGCACAGTCCTAGATCAGGGCCGTTAGCCATGTGGGAACATCGTATGAGGGTTTTGGACGCACCTTGATAGCATATCGACCGCATCTCTGCTCGCTTGGTCCGGAATGCTCTCAGCCTCCATCTTCTCCAACACCCGTTGCGTCACACGGGACACACGGTCGATAATGTCTCGAACATCTTGGTCCATCGTTGCGATCTCCTGGTAGAGGGTTAAGGGGCTGGGGAGTAGAATGTGATACGTATGGGACGCACCTCTCGGATCCCCACCACCGATAGCACCGTCTCCTTGAACTTCCGCTTGACGGGGTCAACCGGCACGCCCATGTCCGACCACCATCGCTCGAAGACGTCCTTCAACCGTAGTTCATGGTCGCTAGCGAGCGAGGACTACAATGTCGTGTTAGCGAGTAGGCTTGCCATGAAGAAGGTACATACCTCCGCACCATCACCAGCGGTCTGACTCCCTCCAGTGGATCTCATTCGTATCTGCTGAGGTTCGGCATCACGTTTCTTCAATAAGCGCCGCAATGCCTCAACCCCTGTCCGTCTCCCGCTACTAGACGCATTGGCATTCGCCATCACTGGACTGAGGGTGAGACGTGTCTATCGAAGGCGAGATCACGAGCGGGCGTGGGGTGATGGAGGGGAGGGACAATGACTGTTCACGTCTTAAGCTCTCGCGGACGGCCCTTATGATGGAAGATGGAAGGCAGAGCAGGCGGGACAACGGGTTTCCGAGCAGGTCCAGGAGGAGGGGGGAGTGCTGAGCTGGCAGGGGTGCGGTGCATATTAGACGCCGAGTGCCATCAACCGGGATTGCGGGTTCCGTTGCCCAGTTGCAAGAAGCACGTCTTGTTGTGCCTGGGGGTTGAACAGTTCATTAATACTAGGTATAGGATTGGCAGCGTCCTCGAGTTAACAAGAGACATAATTCGTGGGATACTTGGCCGAGGGAGGATAGACGCGCTACAGGACAGTGGTACTAGTAGCCATCCGTCTGATGAACAGCCAAACAAGGGTCACCGATCCCTTTCTGACGGAAGCAACTGACCTGGCAGGCGCGGTTTGGTCACTGTAGTTCTGGATGGCATTGTAGCAAGTCTCCTTCCGATCAGTGCACTCTTTCCCGGTGGCAGCGAACCTCATCAGAGGGATACGCCATGCTGCTCGAGTGCTGACGGAACGGGCACAGGGCCTCTCCCTGTCACAGCAGGCTGCAGGCATCTTCCCACCCATATCGGTGGTGCTTAACCGCTTCAAACAACATTCTCCCACCCCGGCTCGACTGTTCCGACCTCATTCCTTGTGGGCCGCATGCGTGACACGCCCCCTACTTGGACTGTGCGAACCAACCAGTTATCAACTTGACTCGGTCGACTCCGGCAGCGTGAAGCACGTCCCCCCCTCCTCTTCTCGTTTGCATCTCAGCAAACGCTCAACCGGGTTCGCACTGCTGTCCTGTTGGCCGACCACTCATACCTACACGTTTGGCTGACGCAGCACGTCTGGAATCCAGACGACCGACGCTGCGCCTGTACGCGACTTCATCAAGAGTCGGAAGGATTGACCAGACGTTTCAGAGTATGACAGGCTTCACCGGTGCGCACCACTAGCTCTGCTGCTTGGCAAGCAATGCTGATTGCTCTGCAGGAATTCCATACCCCTGCAATTGTTGCATGTCATCCATGTCGACGAGCGCTCTCCAACCACTTTCTACGCGGCAGCTGCCAATCTCTGCAACTCGGCCGCCCAGAGCGACACCGGCGAGGCCGTGCAGTACCACACTTCTGGGAGATGAGCTACATACCCTCAGCTGTCATGCCACCAGAAACTAGGGGTTGGAGCAGCAAAAGAGCATCGGTTGGTGTACGTCGTCTATATACTGTGCGACGTGGACAAGTGCCCAATGATATGCCACATCGCCTTCGAGTGCAAGCATCAACGCTATCGGGCAGAGTTCCGTCCCCACGTCGGGATGAGCACCCCAACGGCGGAAGACAGATGAAGGCAACGGCTAGCAGAAGATAGAACGCAGACTGTCTCATGTGCGTCATCAACACGGTGTACTGTCTCGTGCCGCCCTGCCGTCTGTGCTCTCCGGCATGGGCGCCCACTTCTACTGTATTGCATGAGGGCAACATACAGTGACTGCCGAGCTGCGTCATCAAAGCGGACGCCGCTATCTAGCCCATCTCCATAACAACGGGGAAAGCGCTATTCAGGCAGCTCCAAAATGTGCTGCATTAACAAGTCGAATCGTGGGCACATGCCATGTAGGAATGCGACCGTCGCTGTGTCAGTTCCCTGTACGCTGCCTACAATACGGTGACCCATATAGTAGCTGCACAAACCCGTCCTGTGTGCGCAAGAAAGCGCGACTTGGTGCGCGGCCGGCTCCACGGAAAGCATCCGAAAGACGTTTTCATATATCAAGCTTGCGGACACTAGGGACCCAAACGATATGTCGACTCGGACGTGAACCAAGTGAGCGAAGCACCCAAGTGTTGACATTGTAAGAGGGACGAGAACCCTTGCCGCCGGAGCAGCCCAGAAGTATTCTGAATGGGCCACAGCACGGAAGCCCCATCACTTGTCATCAGTTGGTACGGTGTGATGATATATCTTGGTCCCCGACTCACGAGGGTCCGTAGTTGGACTTGCCTCGGCATTCTGGGATGAGGTGGGTGCGATCAACAGGCGCCGCGCAACTTTATCAGCAGCCAGGACAGCACCGCCACTGGTGGACCTCCACCTGGCGCCACGTCATCGGGTGCACTTCGAGCACGTCCGCCTGCCGAGCAACATCACAGTCATGATATTAGCACATACATCGCTATTGCGCATCTACATACACACCCGGGTCTTGTCAGTGCCCGCTCCCGTACATACACTTCTTCCACAGAGTAGTACTCCCTCATGAAACGTTGCTTCCTTCCGTCCCCCCCGCCTGAACGTCGCTCTCCCTTTCGGCCCGCAGCTCTGCCAACCACTCCCTGCACTTGTCCGCCCATACAGCGTTGTTGACAGACTCGTAAAGCGCGACCGCTTCGACCAGCATGCGTTCTGCTTCTACACCTCTTCCTTGAGTCAATAATGGGTAGGCCAGTAGCTGGCAGCAATTCGCCAACTCTAGACTATCTCCGATGGCTTCGAACACAGTTTTTGCCTCGGCCAGAGACTGGATTGCTTCCTCATGCAGACCCTCGGAGGACAGCACATTGCCGAGGCCCCGGGTGCACTGTCCCACACCGAGCCGATCTCCGATGGCGGTGAATGCCGTCTTCGCTTCTCCCAACATATGTGCGGCGTCTTTGTACCGATTCTCCATCAGTAGCACCTCGCCGAGGCGCCGGGTGCACCGTGCCGCCCCGAGCCGATCTCCCTTGGCCGTGAATGTTGCCTTGGCCTCTCCCAACATCTGTGAGGCGTCTTCGTACCGATTCTCCATCAGCAGCACCTCGCCGACGCTCTGGGTGCACTGTGCCACCCCGAGCCAACCTCCGATGGCCGTGAATGCCATCTTCGCCTCTCTCAACATCTGTGCGGCATCTTCGTACCGGTTCTGCATCCGAAACACATCGCCGAGGCTCTGGGTGCACTGTGTCACACCGAGCCGATCTCCGATGGCCGTGAATGTTGCCTTCGCCTCTCCCAACATCTGTGCGGCATCTTCGTACCGGTTCTGCATCCGAAACACATCGCCGAGGCTCTGGGTGCACTGTGCCACACCGAGCCGATCTCCGATGGCCGTGAATGCCGTCTTCGCCTCCCCCAACATCTGTGCAGCATCTTCGTACCGATTCTGCATCTGAAGCACCTCGCCGAGGCTCTGGCTGCACTGTGCCACACCGAGCCGATCTCCAATGGCCGTGAATGCCGTCTTCGCCTCTCCCAACATCTGTACGGCTTCTTCCCACCGGTTCTGCATTCGCAGGATCTCGCCGAGCCGATAGTTGCATTCCGCTGTACCTGCAGAATTGTGCTGTTCTTGCAACCTTTTTATGGCCACTTGCAGTAGAACCACGGCATCGCCATAGGCCTGCACGTAGGAGAAGTAGGCCGTTTCCAACGTGACTTCCAGTAGTCCAGTGTGAAGTCCTGCCCGCGTCACTCTGTTCAATCGGAACAAGGGGAATCGGCGACTTGTTGATGCCACCGAAGAGGACGGATCAGGCATGTTCCAGTAGTACACCCAAATGGAGCTCAGATTGCCGAATTGGGCCGACAGCAAGGCCACTGCATCTTGGCGAAATAGGGAAACATGCTCACGCTTCCCTAATACCATCTGCGTGAAGTAATTTCGTATTTGATCCAGGGAGGACGCATTGGGGGGATATAGATCCGTCACAAAGTCACGAATCGGCGACAGCACCCGCAATCGGCCCTTCTCTGGCCAGCACAGCGCGACCTGTAGTAGTGTTGTTGCACATGCCGTTATCGTCGCTCGCATCCCAGGCAACATATCGCGTAGCATTTCGATTGAGGCTCCATCCGGAAGCAGGCACAGTACAGAGAGCAACTGCAGTGCCTTCGGCTCTTGAGCCATCGATGGACACTCGAGGGACAATCGGAGGGTCATTTCCAAGCTGTTCTCTTTCCCGCCTTCTCGAGCCTTGAGCAGCCTTGTTGCCTCCACGTCGTAGTCTTCCAGCAGTTGGGCAGGGCTCCGTTGGTTGAGTCGGGCTTGACGGGCCATGAGGCGTATCGCAAGCGGTAGCCCATCGAGCCGAGCCAGGAGCTGGTCCAGCTTGGGATCATCGTTCCCGGCGATGGATATCCAGATGTCACGGGACGAGGTGAGCGATAGCCTCTCCAGAGGCTGGCGGTACGCGTCTTCCCATATAACACCGTCTGGAGGGCCGTTGCCCCGCATGGTAACGATCAGGGAGAGGGTTGCCACCTCAGCTATCTTGCCGAGGAATGGCGTCACGCGACTGCCCTCGATCGACTCCACCACCGTCTCGAAGTTGTCCAGGACGAGAAGACAGAGTCCTGCTGAAGACAGGCAGGTAATGACCGCACTGAGGGTTTGGGATGATGAGGGAAGGTTGAAGTGTGCCGCAAGCACCTTGATTACTCCTTCGACAGAGGTGATGCCCTCGCAACTGAGGAAGATTCTGCGCTCTGCATATTTCTCTCTGATTCGGGAGTCGTTCAGAACAGCAGCAGCTACCGCTGTTTTGCCCATCCCGCCTGTGCCGAGGAGAGGAATTCGCCGTGACACGTCGCTGAGAAGCAGCTCAATGATCGACTCGACCAATTCCTGTCGTCCGTAGAAGGAAGTGGGCGTATTGGGGATCTCCATCTGCATTCCATATGCAATGGTGTCCTGTTGACGAAGGTAGACGACACTTGTCTCCTATGCGCCCGTTACCAACAAAACAGGCTCATTGGTGTGCACAGCTTACAAGAAAGTCGATTCGCAGAGTTTCGAGGTCCTGGCGGAACTGTGCCAGCCTTACGGCTCTTTGGGCTGACAGGTGTTCCTGAGGGCGGGAGGGCGGCGTCCGAACGAATGCTTCGATGTCGCGAACAGTCCTGAGTAAGAGTCGTCAGCTATGTGGGAACATCGTATGAGGGTTTGTCCCGCACCTTGATAGCATCTCGACCGCATCTCTACTCGCTTGGTCCGGTATGCTCTCAGCCGCCATCTTCTCCAACACCCGTTGCGTCACACGGGACACGCGGTCGATAATGTCATGAACATCTTTGTCCATCGTTCGGATCTCCTGGTAGAGGGTTAAGATGCTGGGTAGTGGACTGTGATACGTATGGGACGCACCTCCCGGATTCCCACCACCGATAGCACCGTTTCCTTGAACTTCTGCTTAACGGGATCGACCGGCACGCCCATGTCCGACAACCATCGCTCGAAGACGTCCCTCAACCGTGGTCCTTCGTCGCTGGAGAGCGAGGACTACAATGTTGGTGTTAGCCAGCAGCATTGCCATGATGAAGCTCCATACCTCCGGACCATCATCAGCGGTCTGTCTCTCTTCAGGGGATCTCATTCGTCTCTGCTCAGGTTCGGCGTTGCGTTTCTTCAATACGCGCCGCAATGCCTCAACCGCTGTCCGTCCCCCGCTAGTAGACGCACTGGCATTCGTCATCACTGGCTTGAGGGTGGAACTTGTCTATCGAAGGCGAGATCGCGAGCGGGCGCGGGGTGAGGGGTCAGGATGGAGGGGGAGAGACAAGGGTTGTTCGTCTCTCAAGCTCTCGCGAACGAAGTAGTTAATGGGACATGGAAGGCACAGCAATGCAGGAGAGCGGGATCCCGAGCAGGTCCAGGAGGAGCGCGAGCGCTGAGCTGGCAGGGGTGCGGTGCATATTAGGCGCCGAGTGCCATCAACCGGGATTTGCACTCGCGCTTCCGGGTTTGACAAGAGGTGCACCCTGTCGGGCAGCGTGCTTGAACACTTTGTTGAAACGAGAGATAATATCTGCAGCGTGCATCAGTCGATACAGGTGACCAATGTATGGGATTACATGGCAGTGAGGTGGATGAGCGTAGGCGCTGAGGGGCCCACAGTGGGAATAGGCTGATGGTCTGCTCAAAACGGCCAACGGGCCCTTGGTGGGCCGGACCTCCACACCCCTTGCTGGGGCACACGCGCCTGATATACAGACATCTCGACCCCTTCTCCAGCTGGGCCGTTTCATGCTCGACCGTACAAGGGCCACACCCCGTCGACGACACCGAGCCATCGCCCGCCATGTCCAAAGTCATCATCGTCACCGGCGCGGTGCGTATTGTCCCCCACCATCACCTCGAGTCAGGCTCATGCGCCCTCAATTCCCTAGAACAAGGGCATCGGCTATAACATCGTCATCGAGCTGCTCCGCACGACCACCGTCCCTCTTATCATCTACCTCACAGCCCGCCAGCCCGCGCTCGGCGAGCGAGCCCTGGAGTCTATCAACGCCCTCGGGCTGGGCGAGCGCACCGGCTCCGTCGTCCGCTTCCACCAGCTCGATATCGCGGCGACGCAGTCCGTGCTCGACCTGTACACCTTCATCCGGGACACGCACGGCCTTTTCCACGTGCTGATCAACAACGCCGGGATCGGCACGCCGCGGGAGGACAGCTTCGCCGACCAGTTCCGCAAGTGCTTCGAGTGCAACTACTTTGGCACGGCCCAGGTCACCGACGCCCTCCTGCCCCTGCTTGACCCGCGCGAAGGGCGCATCGTCATGGTGTCCTCGCAGGCGCTGCCGAGCAGCAAGATCGCGAACGAGCAGCTGCGGTGGGGGCTCAAGCGGCCCACAGTGAGTGCGGAGGAGCTGGACAACCTCGCCGATCAGCTCGTGCTCGACGCGCAGAAGCCTGGCCAGCCGGCAGACTTCGAGCAGCGCAAGCTGCCCACGCACGCGTATGGGCTGAGCAAGGCGTTCATGAGCGCGTTGGCGGTGGTGTATGCCAGTGAGCATAAGGGGTTGCTGATCAATGCCTGCTCGCCGGGATGGCGAGTCTTTCCCTATCTACGCGCTGGGGCAGCAGCTGACGTTGGAGCGCAGGGTCAAGACGGATGTTGCACCGGACGGGCCGGGGACTGCAGGTGCGTCTACCTCCTCTTGTTGACCTGGAGTCAGACTGACGTCCTGCCACAGAGGAAGGAGCAGTATGCCCGACATTCGTAGCAATAGGGGACATTGGCGGCGTGACGGGCAAGTACTTCAACAAGGACAAGGAGATCATCGACTGGTAGCAGCTGTAACACTACGATCTAACGACCCCATCTCGGACGCGCTCTCGCTCTGGGCAGCAGTATACGTGTGCGATAATACAAAAGTGGTGCATTACGATAACCATAAGCTGGCGAAGATCCAAATCCTCCCATCTCTAGAGATGTATATCGCCAGCGCGTAGGCGCATTACCTGAACCAGCCGCCCCTGCCCAGCGCGTACCCGTTCGCGTCTTTCCCGAGGCCGATGCCGTACTTGCCGAGCGTCGCCCGCACGTCGCCCAGCGCGTCCACCTCCCCCCGCGCAACGACAGTCACGCCACCGCTGAGCACGTCGCGCGCGATCTGCTCCACGTCCTCCTTCTCCACCTCATCGATCCGCTCGTCCATCTCTCTGATCCCTATCCGCCGCCCGTGCACCTGCACCTGCCGCCCCAGGTCCTCCACCTCGACCGCCCGGCTCTCCAGCGACATGGCGATGCTGCTCTTGAGCTGGTTCTTCGCGCGGCTCAGCTCACTGGACTGGATGTTCTTCGGTTGCATCAGCTGGGCCATGAACCCGCCCAGCACGGCGGGCAGCGAGCCGACCGTGTTGTGCGTACAGGACGCGGAGATGCCAAACAGGCCCGCGTCGGTATAGATGTGGTGGAAGGCTTGGCACGAGTCGATGTTGTGGTGCCGGTTCAGGATGTGCGTGTAGCACCGGCTGTACATGCCCTTGCCTGGTCCGCCGGCGGAGAAGGAGGAACCGCCGCCAAGGAGGACTTGAAGGACGGCGAGCGCGTAGAGCGAGGGGTGGGAGATGGGGAGGGAGGGGAAGGCGAGATGCAGGTGGGTGAAGGGGAGCGACGAGTCGGGCTCTAGGAACGTCGATGGCCGGTGTACGGCGGGTTCGCGCGGTGGCGGGACCAATGGGCCAGTGGACGGGTGGGGGTGAAATAATGAGGACGACATTGTCGACAGGCGCGCGGTGAGAGACGGCACGTTACCGCTCGGCGGGGATGGCGGGGGCGTCAACGGCTGGGTGGCAGACGGAGGGGCAAAGCGCTGAGTTGGCGATGCGGTGGTCTCGTGATACGGCATCTGGCCGAAATACTGCTCAGTGAGCTCGACGAGCTGCTCGTGCGGCATCCCCGCTCCAGCGACAACTATCCGTTCCGGCCTGACGTACGTGGACAGATACTCGCGGATAATGTCTGGGGTAATGAGCTCGAACCGATCTTCGGGGCAGAGCAGCGGTCTGCCAAGCGTCTCCCCGCCGAATGCGGCCTGATGCACGACCTCGGGGAGGATGAGCTCGGGCTTGGAGATGATCTCCCGCAGCTCGTATGCCGCGGCTGCTTTTGACTCTTCCAGCTCTTCCGGGAGGAGGAGTGGCTGCTGGAGCGTGGAGGCGATGAGGGACAGCGCGAGCGGGAGGTCGGAAGGGAAATGAGTGGATTGGTACATCATCGATTCTCGGGTCGAAGTGCACTGGATCTGCATGCCGGTCGCGTCGAGTATGGCAGCGGTCTCCTCCGCAGAGTGAGTTGATGTGCTCTAGTGATTATTGTTAGAAGTCATGCATGGCATGGGACGTGGGCCAGCGTACCTTGAACGCCATCCTGTCCAGCATATGGCTCACGCCAGACAACCGCGGCGTCTCGTAGCGGGCTCCAGCATCCAGATACACCCCAATTGAGTGAAAATGCCCCGGAGACTCTTCTGTTGTGACCCGGACTTGGTTGGGCAGCGTCGTAATGCGCACTCGTGGGTCTACCGCAGGAGGCTAGCAAATCGGCATCAGAATTGGAACATCATCCGGAACTCGTACGCCTTACTGGGACAGGTGTATGCGCCGACGTCGTCGCCAACCGCCGTCCGACTGACAGTGCGCGGTGTACGGGGAAACGTCGCATTGTGGTCGACGGAAGGGAAGAGGGGGAAGAGGGGAAGAGGGCGTGGATGGGATGGTCGTCTGCGCT
This sequence comes from Calocera cornea HHB12733, assembly GCA_001632435.1. Lineage (NCBI taxonomy): Eukaryota > Fungi > Basidiomycota > Dacrymycetes > Dacrymycetales > Dacrymycetaceae > Calocera > Calocera cornea. The sequence goes on from KV423984.1 coordinate 125,790, forward strand.
GACGAGGACGCGCGCTGAATTTCGTCCCTTGCCGCGCCGTGCCGAGGATGCCGAGGACACACGGGCGCAAATGCTAATAGTCTTGCCGTAATCTGCATAAACACAGTTTTATTCTCTTCAACGTCGACAACGCGTCTACAAAAACCACTCTGCCCCTCAAACTGATCTTCCATCTTGACCTCGGTTTGCTGAATTTCCCCGACAAGAATCATTATGCACTTCGAACGAGCACCGGAACGCGCTCTTGGAGCGTATCGGAAAGCTCGTCGGATATCTCGCTATAGATGTCCAGATCGAGACGCCTGAGAGTGCCTCCAGCCCTGCTTTCAAGGATGAAGCTCAATAATCCGGACGATTCTTCCGTGAGATATATGGTAACGTCCTCGAGCGGTGGACACACTCCGACAGGGTTGCCCGAATTAAGGCTAATTTTGATGTCATGCAAGGTAAGGTTGAGGAGCGAAGGGAAGGCGCAAATCGTTTTGATCAGCATCGCCTCCGAGGGACACCAAGTCGTGATGGTAAGGCGTCGAACAGCCTGAATGTACATGGGAGGAATTTGTGGCGAAATAGCACCATCTTCGTCATCATCGTCGTGCGTGCAACAATAGCAGGTCTGCCGACCTTGTAGATGGAGTGTTTGGCAGGAAGAGATATCGATATGCTCCAGGATATTCCAGATGTCAGTTGTGATCTCCACGCTCTCTATCAACGGCAGAGCAACGGTAGGTCCGTTCGCGTCGGTGTTCGAAAAGGATATGAACCTCAATACCAGTCTTCTGAGAGCAGGGGTCGACATGAGCAAGTTTTGTAGATCCGAGAGCGCGGGAAGTTGAAGGAGGCCCAGAGCCAGTTCACTCAAAGACGTCGCTATCGGGACCAGAGTGAATCCCGCATATGTTCTGTACCCGCTCCAATGTTGATAGCCATAGATCCGTGCCCTCTTTGACCTTCGGCAGAGGACGGGGAGAACGTCTCCGACAAATATCTAAGGACCCAAACTTCAGATAAGCCAGGTCATCGGCCCGGACAAGTTGCTTACGTCTGGCATGTTGACCGTAAGCTCCACAAAGAGATCGAGAAGGGTATCTTTCCTGCAGATATCCGGTCCTTCTCCTGCTGCATAGGCCCATCGGGAGGTAGGATCCGAAGGCGAGGTAAAAGTCTCGACTTTGACAATAGCCCACATCCTTGCCACGCTCATAGCAACACGGCGGAAGCGTGACACGGTACTGCAGAGGGTGGCACGATACTGCCAAAGTCGGACGAGGTCAAAGCGGTCTTCTTCGAGATACTGGTCCAGTCCAACCAAGAAGATATCAGCCAGGAGCTCGTCCGACAGCTTGTATATCGGTGCATTGAGCGCGTCCAGCTGGAGCTTCAGCGTGTGGCGCGCGTCCGTCGATTGGGATATGGGTGGAGATGGGTGTGACTGGAGCGCAGCGATGCGTTGCTCGAGCGCGTAGCGGTCCGCCGCAACTTGGGACGGGAAGTGGAGTACGTCCATCGGATGTGTGGAAGGAAAGGGATTGAGGGGAGAGGATTGAAGGAAGGAACGATGAGAGAGGAACGAGGGAGGGAGTATGGGGAGAGAGGAGGGAGTAGATCACCGCTCGCCTACCAGCAAACTTTCATCGTCGTCAATGAGTGGGATCTATTTCTTGGTGGTTACGCCTCGTGATGCAGCTCACGTGACGTGAAGACCAAGGACGATTCTGGACGCCTCCATCTGGTTGCCATGGACCCGTCTCATATCCCAATCACACCATCAGCCACAGAGGACAACCGCCACCAATGATACTGCAACGCATCGTCTCAGCAATTACAAACCGTCTACTAATGTGCTCGCATCTATCGCCTTGTTTTCTCGCATGATCTCGGTCGCTCTGTACTGGATACGTTTGATAAGACTGTTCATCTGTCCTTCATCAGCCTTCTCAGCAGAGGTTCCTGCCTTTGTCCTCAGCTGGATTGCTCGGTTTCCTGCAAGAGCTCACACGCACCGCTACCGGACTGATGCTACCTGACTGTTGCTCAACTGCACTCCGTTTTGTACAACGACTGGAACACGTTCTTGAAGCATATCGAGCAGTTCGTCGGAAATGTCGCCGTAATCATCCAGTTCGACCCGCCTCAGCGTGCTGTCATCCGTGCCGTCGCTTGTCGTGCTTTGAAGGATAAACGGCAGCAAGATGGATACCCTTTCTGCTCGAGTAATGATGACGTCTTCCAGCGGTGGGCATTCTCCGACAGCATTCTCCGAGCCGAGCCACAGCTGCACGCCGTCGACGGTAAGATGGACGAGTGAAGGAAAGGCGCAGAGTGTCTTGACCAGCATTGGTTGCGTGGTGCACCAATCGGCAAGGGTGAGGGTGCGGACCGACCGAAGATGTGCGGCGGGGATCTCTGGTGAAAGATCATCCCATCCGTCTTCTCTCCAATTGCATCCCCACCACTGACAGTCGTGGCTACCATTCAAGCGAAAGTCTGTGCAGGTTGAAACGTCGAAGTACTTGAGAACATGCCATATCTGGATAGGTAGCTCCAGTGTACTCAGGAATGGAAGTGTAGTGGTGTGGTTTATTGCGTCATCACTCCATAAAGAAATGGAGCGCATGACCAGTTTGCGAAGTCCAGGAGTGGCAGCCAGCAGATTTTGTAGGTGCACGATCGATGGAAAGCAGAAAGAAACCAAGGACAACTCGGTCAGTGAACTGGCGGTTGGGACGACGCTCAATCCTGAGAGGCCCGGATCTTGGTCCCAATCATGATAGTCCCGGATCTTCGCCCTCTTCGCTCTCTTCCAGAGATCGCGGAGAATCGCCCCACCCAGCAGCTATCATGAGCGTTATGTTGACTTCTGGCTTCTAAGAGGCGACTCTACTTACGTCTGGCACCGGCGCTTCCAGCTCCACGAAAAGGCACAGGGGGAGGTTCGAGTCCCTACATCGATCTCGTTGATACCCAACGAAACCGGCCCAGCCATGCACAAAGCGAAAAGTGGGGATGGTCCACAGCCTCGGCGTGTTGATGGCCACCCGCCGGAAGCGGGCCACGGTACTGCAGAGTGTGGCTTGATACTTGTCCATGGCGGCAAAATCGAATTCATCGCCCCAAGGATACTCCTCCATCCCAGCCAAGAAGACCTCAGCCAGGAGGTCATCCGATAACTTGTAGATCGGCGCATTGAGTGCAACCAATTGGAGCTGCAGCGCCTCAAGCGTGCTGTTCGACTCTGAGGAGGGCGCAGATGGATTCAACTCCAGGTTTGAGATGCGTTGCTGGAGTAGGTAGCGTTCCGCCGCGACCTGGGAAGGGAAGTGGAGTGCGCCCATTGGAGGCGTGGTGGAACAGGAATTGAAGGGAGAAGCTTGCGGGAACGAGCGAACGGGAGAGCTGAGGGAGCAGATGAGTCAACCACGCTAGCGAGCAGTGCCTTATGACACAGCTCACGTGGTTGGAAGACCAAAGTGGATTCGCGAAGCCTCATGTGCTTGCTACATATGGAACCTCATTCGTGTCCACGACGCGATGAGCCCGATAGAAGAACATCAGTCCTTTGGCATGACAGCGCATGGTTCTTATATCCAACACCGCATCTCCCAGATATCTCGCTCAGAAGGACCTCTCACTACCGTCCCACCGCACCGACTCCCTTCCCCTCCCTTCCACCCTAACCCTCGACCGGTGCCTGCCTCTCGTTACTGCTGCCGATGCGCTCCACATCCGCCTTCTCTGCAACTGCTGTACTTCCTCGCCTACTTCATACCCCCCATCCGCCTGTACATCGCCTCCTGCCTCGGCTTGTCGATCTTCTCGTAGTTGGCCAGCGTCACGGGTCCGACAGGGATATTCTCCTCGCCGGCGAGGAGGCCATCCCAAGCATGGGCGGTGAACTCGTCAAGCGGCATACCTAGGCGTGGGTCAGTGGATGGTGATGGAGAAGAAGGAGGGAGAGGCGCACCGATGGACCGCCCGTTCTTGATGTCCGGCTGGTGCTTCTCGTCGTGCAGCTCGGTCTGCACGGCAGGCGGGAAGATCTCGATGACCTTGACGCTCGTGCTGTGTCCCTTGTCAGCGTTCGCTCGTCAACGGTCGGAAGGCAAATAGTCGCACTCCTTGAGCTGCACACGCAGACTCAACCAGAACTGGTGCAGAGCCGCCTTCGTAGCGCAGTAATTGGGCGCCCTAGCCATCGGCACCAGCGCCAGCCCCGAGCTCATAGCGACCACTGCGGCCTTGGGCTGCTTGAGCAGCTGCGGGAGGAAGTACTTGAGGACGTGCAGATAGGCGACGTAGTTCGTGTCGATCTCTAGGTCGATCTGGGCGAGGTCGACCGTCTCCGGGTGCGCAAAGTCGAATCCGCGCTGGATGCCGCTGTTGAGGACGATGCAGTCGAGCTGCGGGAAGTCGGTCACGATGGACGTGGCGAACGCGGGGATGGACCCATGGTCTGAGATGTCGTGTACGCGGTAGTGCGCGTTGGGCACGCCCGAACAGAGGGCTTGCAGGTTCTCCTCCCGCCGGCCGGTGACGACGACCGTCTTGCATGCGTGGAAGAGCTGTTTGGCGAGCGCTTCGCCGATGCCGGAGGTCGCGCCGAAGATGAGGACGTGCTTGTACGGGAAGGCCATGGCGGTGTCCCTGCGACTCGCTGTGGGCTGGTACACGGTGAAAAGGAGGTGAGATCGGAGTTACTGTGCATATTGGGCATTCCTATGATACAGTACTGTTCCGGATGGCGGATGAATGAAAGGGTGCGCGGAAACCCTCGGCCCACGTCTCAAAGCGGCAAAACAGCATTGACGTCACGCGCCTTCCTACCTCCGTTCCTGCGACCTCGGCGTTATGATATGGAGCTCCAATGCTGCTCACACCAATTCGCCTTGTTCTATACAGCTTTCAGTCCAATGGAACAGCTTCTTTCAGCTAGAAGTGATGGATCAAATTCCATTGTTCCGCTCCGCACAGCCGAAAGGCCGCACATCGGGGAAGAGTGGCTTCCACATTATTGACTCAGGCTTGATGTCGGGGTTGCCGTCACACGCACTCCGGCTCAGGGGGTTTCCTTGCGCGTCTCACGTCTGAGAGTGGCTCGTGCATAGCAGCTGCTAACATCGATTCCTCTTCGGATACTTAATTGATCAATATTGAGGTACTGTAGCGTAACACAAATCCCGGGCTTCAACCTCAACATTCCCCTTCATATCGGTCTGCCTCGGCTTGAAGGTCAACCAGGGGGGTGTGACAGGCGGCCTCGTGGGTCGTTAATCCCAACCTCTGATGCTCTTCTGCAGCGATGAGCAGCAACGCCCCCGCCTACGCATACCGACGCAAGCCTCGCGTCGCCTTTGTGAGTAACCAAGTCGAGGTCGCTGCATTGTGTGCAGCCCCTAGTTGACGGAATGCAGCTTGGGCGGTCGTCAGCATCTGCGCCGCTTCTTCAAAACGACACTACATGAGGAGCGAATCGCCAAGTGTTCCTCTACAATTCGCCGCGCCCAGAGGATCGCCCCGCTTGTCAAACACTGACGTCGCATGTTTGAGCAGGTCCATGGCTTCTTGGTAATGTCCTTGAAGCCCTAACACATTGCCGACGTTGCCTGCGCAGTTGGCCCAACTGAGCAGGTCGCCAATTTTCTCGAAGGATGCCATCGCCGCTGTCAGCGTCTTGGCCGCCTCTTCGTACTGACCCTGGGCAACAAGAACCTCCCCGAGGCGCTGTGTACAATCCGCAACGTCCAGACCGAACATCTCGTAGGTGGCTTTGGCCGTGTTGAGCATGTTTGTTGCCTCTTCATGGCGTCCCTGCATGAGGAGCAGGGTGTCGATATTCTTGGTGCAGTTTGCGACACCCAACGTGTCGCCAATGTCCTGTAACGCAGAGCGAGCTGCATCCAACATATGAAGCGCCGCTTTGTACCGACCCTGCATGAGAAGCACGTTGCCGAGGTTCTTCGATCAACTCGCCATGCCGAGTTGATCGCCAAGCTCCTCAAAGGTCGATTGGGCAACCCTCAGAGTATCCATCGCCTCCCGAAATCTTCCCTCTCGGAGGAGCATACCACCGAGGGGTTCGGTGCAATTTATGACACCGACTGGATCAGTGATTTCTTGATATGCTGATTGTGCGTTTTTCAGCATGTCTGTGGCTTCTTCATACCGCCCTTACTTGAACAGCACATTGCCCAAGGTCTTCGCACAGTTGGCCACGCCGCGTGAGTCCCCGCACGTATCGAAGCCTTCTCGCGCGGCGATCAAGATCTTTGTCGCCTCCTCATTGTCTCCTTGGCGGGTTAAAACTTAAGATCCGACCCAACCAGAAGATGATTTCTGCGAATAATTGGCCCGGTGCCGTGCCTTCAAGTCCGGCCCTTGCCTCATGCAGCAACGGGACGCAATCGCCGTTCCCTGCCAGATATGCACTGGAGACCCTGCCAATCGTGGCGAGTGCTAGCTTCGGTAGAGCCTCATTTGGAGCGCAAGTTGACGGTTGAGGATTATTGTGCGCTGTATTCGTCGATCTCTGTCCGGATTTCTCTACTTTCCACAGGAACAACATTGTTGCGTTGACGTTGCCGAAATCGCTCGATAGATGCGGTACTGTTCCCGTATGTATCGCATTGCCGAGAGGGTTTGGAGCTTCCCGTGATGCAGGGAAGGTCGTTGCATAGTTCCGCAGATCGTTGAGCACCGAGTCCCGCGGTGGAGAGTCTTTCAAGAGGAAGTCTCGGATTGGCGATAACAGTCGAATGCGGTCGCCTTGTCGGATTGCGAGAGCAGTTCGGACAAGAAGCAGGGCTGTCACTGTGACGGACTCTTTCAGAGACGGGAACGTGCTGGGCAGGGCTTCCATGGTCACACCGTCGGGGAGTAAGCAGAAGGCAGACAGGAGAACGAGCGCTTCGGGGTGCAAGCGGATGGCGTGGGAGGAGAGGGAGACACGAATGGAGACCTTCAAGCTCCTCTTCTTTGTGTCGCCTTTGCCGACACATAGGAGGCCCGTTGCTTCTCGGTCGTGAGCCTCGAGAAGCTGGGTCGGAGTCAAGATGTTGCCTTGACGGACCATAAGGTATCTCGCAAGCGGCAGACCCTCAAGTCTGTTGAGGAACTTGTCAAGATTGTCATCGTGGTTTCCTCCCAGCTCGGTCCAAACTTTGCGGGCAGCATCGACCGGTAAGCAATCGAAAGGAGGGATCGGTTCCCAGCGCAACCTGCCCGATGGTAACGTCCCCCGCATAGTGATGATGAGCGAGAGCGTCGGGATCCCCGCCAAGCGGACCAGTAGTTGTTCGATGCTTTCGCTATCCGTAGAGTCGATTTCCGTTTCGAGGTTATCGAGGACAAGGAGAGCGTATGCCGCATCCTGTCCTTCCCTCGCAAGTACTGTGAACACTGCTCGTCGGGTATCGGTCGTTGTCCTCAGCCCCAGCGCTGCAGCGAGCTCATTGAGAAGGCCGTCGGTGGACGTGATAGCTTCGCATGAGATGAAACGTCTGCGTCTACGAAACTCCTGCTTGACTCGTTCATCATGTATCACGGACGTTGCCAGTGTTGTCTTCCCCATCCCTCCGGTCCGAGAATCGGCATGCGTGCAGCGTTGTTGTCTACCAGCTTCCGTACGATTAATTGCAATATACCATCTCTCCCACAGAAGATGTGAGGCAATGGCGGTACATCGGGCGGTGGAAGGACATTCATGCTGGGAATGACACATTAAATTGCGTCATGGACCTGAACAGAGTGGCTCACACGTCAGGGGTGATGCTACCTTCAAATCGCAGCTGGGCAAACTGTAATCCGAAATCATCGATGCGCCCTCCCAGCCCATCCGTTTTCCCACATGTCTGAACGGCCATAGTGCACGTCTCAATGTTGTGTACTTCCTGGTGGAGGCTCAACATAGCGCGAATGACACGGCAAGAGGTTGCACGCACCGCAAACTGACGCCGGAGCTCATCCAATTGGTACGTTAGCTTGGCCATCCTCTTCTGCCTCTCCGCACTGTGGAGGAACTTGACTTCATGTCTTGCATCATGTTCTCCCAGAAATCCTTGTATCTGGGCCGAGAGTCTGACAATACTCCAATGTCAGCTCGAGCACACGCCGTGCACCCTCGACGTACGTTTGCAAGCTCTCATATGTCCGTTGAATAAGCTCACTGTCCGTTTGATCCTGGCGGACGGGAGAGAGTATGTTGCAGTTCACCCAGTTCAGCTTCTCATGTAGATCTTGATACGTTTCGCGCAATGCAGAAATGTCCTAGGACACATCAAAAGTGAGTCGGTTGATGCATGTTCGGGATGGCATCCACACAAACCTCGGAGGCACCACTCAGATCTGCCAGCACATCCACCACTTTTCCGGCCCTGTTCTCTAATTTGTTCCAGACGCATTGTAGAAGCTCCTTCTTTCGGCGGTACGAGCTTGTTGTCTTTGAGCCGGCAGACACAGTGGCTGAGCGCGCCATTCCGCTGGAAGCATTGTCTACCGCGATAGGCGACATTGTATCTTTCGCAGCTCTGATATTGCACGCATTGCCAGGTGTTGGATCGCATAGCTTTAAATCGTATTAGATTGAGATCAATATTAGGCATGGAGGGTATATGAAGCGGTCACAGCGGGCAAGTGGGCAAGAAAGGAGACACGTGGGGAGAGACAAAGCCGAGGAGGGCGCCGGTGTGCGTCTGTCTGGCTCTCAGCGGGTGGGGCACCACTGCGCCGTAGGCTGGGATCCTCTTCCCTGGGAGAGCAGCGAATCCGATGGGAATGTACAGCAGTACATAATAGCCGGCACCCGCCATGGAGCCGGGCAGGACGTCTTGATAGAGCGGGCTGCGGTACGAGGCACACAAGGCAATGTCCCGTTGTTGTGGTAGACGGTGCCCATATCTTAAGGATCTTCAGGGCCTCATGGAGTAGTTTGCTGTACAGAGACGCATTGTCGGGAATGGAGAAGAGGCCAATGACTGGGCAGCGCGTTGTGCAACTCGCTTCCACTGATCGTGGTTGTGCACAGCGAGGCGAAACCCTGCCAAGCGGGAGGAATCCAGCAGAGGCGACTGATCGTACTATCATTGCATTTGATGTTGACTGTCATCGGGAGGAGCGCCTTTGCTGAAGGGAGCGACGGGGAAGTCGAACAGAGGCTGATTCAGTCCATGAGTCTGTGGGAGAATAGGGCATGGCCGAGAGAGAGGACGAGAGCCGTGAGCCGTTCGCTTGAGCTGCGCGCGAAGAGATGCGGGATAGTCGCTCAGATTCCCTGATCCACATAAGCCGCAATGTCCGCAACGATATCACGTATCCAATATATTATGATCCCCTCTCCCGTGGTGGAAGCCGGAGAGCGGACAGATTGTTTAGCCCAACAATGAACAGAGAGTGAGGATGATGAACTAGGAGGGCTGTTGCCAACGTTGGCTCACGGAAGCAATTCACCCCGTGTGAAATCTGAAATCTGAGCACAATTTTGGCGCCGACGTCCGAAATCCACTCTGCGCCTGTCGTTCCCCACGTCCGCCACCTCACCCAGCGCCGTCGCCCAGCGTAGTGCACGATGCATCTCATGTACACGCTCGACGAGAACGGCAACCGGGTGTACACGCTCAAGGTGCGTTTCTTGTGTCCTTGCCAGGAAGAGGGGGATGTGCGCTGACCCAGAGCGCAGAAAATCACCCCCGCGGGCAAGGTGACAAAGTCTGCGCATCCCGGTGCGTCCCTCGCCCTGTCCTACCCGCCCTGTGGTAGAGCGTGCAATGCGCAATGCAATGCTGACCCTCCACTGTCTGTCTGTCTGCAGCCCGCTTCTCCCCAGACGACAAGTTCTCCCGGCACCGCGTCACCATCAAGAAGCGCTGCGGGATCCTGCTGACCCAGCTGCCCGCGCGGCCGATGTAATCCCGCCTCCGCCTCCCACGACTCTGGACAATGACAGTCCCCGATGTGATCTCTGCCGGAGTTGGAGGCGAGCAGGTAGAGGGTGCGGGGCCGCGGGAGAGCGTTGAGCAGGGGATGGAGTGCGGGCATGCGGGTGGAGCGCCCAACCCCGGCAGGGGCCGTCGCTGCTGGCACTACCCACTCCGCTGCGGGCCATCAGTGCGCTGCACCCACGCTGTATTGTACGATAACACCCATCTATCTAATTGCCGATCCTCTTTCTATACTCGTACTTATACTCTGACTGTGCGGCTGGCTGGGGCGAGGCCCGCTGCTGGTGGCCTGCCAACCAGCAAGATTAACCAGCACAGCGCATATCGGCGCGAGCGACAGCCGCTCCGTGCTGCCATGTATATCGAGCACCCCACGCCGCACGGTCTCCCTCCCCAGGCAGCCCGCCAGCCCTCGGGAAAGCATGCGTGAGATGCGATTATGCAGATAGTGTACGGTCGGTTTCTACGTCTAGCGGGCTGGCCAGGCCCGTGCGGCAACGGCCACTGCGGGTACGTTGTCCATCGTTTACGGCGCAGGCTGGCCATTTTGCTCCTCCTCTTCCTCTCCCTCTCCCTTTGACACAATCGCTGTGCTCCCTCCCCTCCGCCCCCCGCACAGCCGGTCCCGCCCTCTCCAGCGGCAGCCGGAGTACCGCCCTCCCCCTCCTCCCTTGCGCCCCTCAGCGGTCGGGTCTACCCCCAAGCGACTCTCCCCTCACCTCACCTCACCTCGACCTCTCGAGCACGTCCACACTGAGCTTCCTGAGCGCCTCGCGCGCCGCGCTCTCCGGCAGGCGCGCGAGCGCGTCGCACGCGGCGTTCACGTGCTGCTTTGCGAGCTCGCGCGTGCGCGGGATCGCCGAGGAGGCGTGGATGAGCTGGAGTGCCTGTGCGAGAACGGGGGTGGTCGGTCAGTTATTTGAGCTGCGGGTGGGGGGCGGGCGAGGCGAGGCAAGGCAAGGACGGGATGGGGGAGGGATGCGCTGTGGGAGGGACCGGAGGGGACGACCGCCGCCGGTGCTGCGGAAAGGGGAAAGCGAAGAGCAGCAAGCACCGACCACGCACCTTTGGCACATCGCCGACGCCCTCAAACTTGCGCGCGACGAGCTCGCCCATCTCCCCGTGCTCCTCCCAGCAGAACAGCGCGGGCGCGGTGGCGAGCCCCAGGCGGAGGTCCGCCCCGTCGCTCGGCTTGCCGAGGAGCGCGGAGGAGGAGGTGAAGTCGAGCATGTCGTCTACTAGCTGGGGGAGGGGTTAGCTTGGGATGCGGGGGGATGCGGGCACCGGGCACCGGGCACCCGCTGGGGGGCGGGTCGGATACGCGGGACGGGGCCGGGGCCGGGGCCGGAGCAACGCAACGCAACGCAACTTACCTGGAAAGCGATTCCGAGATTCCTCCCAAAAGCATAGGCGACGTCCCTGACCTCGAGGCCGCCGTCCAGCCGGCCGCCTCCTCCAAGGATGACGCCCGCGCGGGCGGACTTTGCCATGAGGGAGGCGGTCTTGAGGTAGGTTTTCTGCATGTATTGGTGCCATGCTTGGGCTAGGGCGGTTGTGCTCGGGGTTGGGGAGGCTGGGGTGGGGAGGGAGGGGAGGGCGGGGAGGGGCGTCGGAGGGGGAGGGGACGGGGTGAGCGCCAGAGGCCGCATCTGCATTATCTCGCCCTCGACGAGGTTGGAGATGACGGTTGCGAGGAGCTCGACGACCTCGAGGCTGCCGAGCCGGGCCAAGGCGGCGCTCGCTCTGCCCAGCAGGAAGTCTCCGCCGAGGACGGAGAGCTTGTTGCCGAATGCCGCGGGGGCGCTGGGGGCGTTGCGCCGGACGGGGGACGAGTCGACGACGTCGTCGTGGAGGAGGGAGGCGACGTGGATCATCTCTGTGATCTCTGCGAGGCGGCGCTGGGTGGGGAGGATGTACGGCGGGTAGGGAGCGCTGAGCGGGTCGAGGGTTGGGGCTGCTGGGGCCGGTGCGGGGGGTGTGGGGGGCGCGAGGAGGAAGGGGGCCGAGAATGCTGCGGAGGACTCTGGCATGTGCGGGTTGTGGTCGTTGAGGACGTCGTTGGCCGTGAGGGGGTCGTCCATGTCGCGCTCGGCGTTGGGCTGCTCGCCCAACCACTTTAGGCGGGGGAAGTCCGGGGAGAGGCCGTTGGTGGCCTGTGCCATGAGGAGGACGACGAGGGGCCTGACGTGCTTTCCCTCGGCCTGGAAGTAGTACTTTGCGACGGTGTCGAGGGAGGGGTGGCCCGAGCCGAGCAGGGCGGTGATGTTGGTCCGGAGCAGCGCGAGCTCGCGGTGCACGATCTGGCGCGGGTCGGGCGAGGCGGGGCCGGGCAGCGGGGGGACCACCGTGGCCGAGGCAGACTTTACGGCGGAGGCCCAGGCGGAGGCGGCGCGGCGGGCGTGGGCGAACGCGCTGCTGAGCCGGGGCGTCCGCAGGCCCGTGAGGGGATGCATCGCGGCGGCGGCGGCGACTGCTGCGGGGGTGAGACAGCAGGAGCGCGGCGGGAGGGACAGTGCCGGACGGGACCAGCGAGCAGCGCGGGGGCGAGTGAGCGAGTGCGAGTGTGAGTGCGAGTGCGAGTGAGCAGCAGCCTTGGGCACCTGGGGCACGGGCACAACACCGACCACGACGACGCGCAATTTCCATCCCATCCCCGCGCGTTCACTATGGACAGCAGTGGCGCGCACACACCCTCCCGGAGGTAATTCACACGCCCATGCAAATCGCCGCCTCCGAGCTCGCTTCCTTCTTCCAACGCCCGCACACAACGCACGTCATATCACTCATTGGCACGTTCTTCTGCGCCCGCTGGCAAAGGAAGGCAGGCAATCATTCATATCATTCATGACCGCCCATCCACCGTCCACTATGTCCATATCGGCCTGGCCAACAGGCTCTGGTTCTGTTCCCAATACCTTGACTGAATCGCACAGTCACATATCCCTGGCATACCCCTTGCGTGTGGGCGGATGCAGGGCAATCGCACGATGCTGAGGGCGATCTGCCGATCTGCGCGTACGGGTGGGTCGTACGACCTCGGGGCACTGGGACTGCCTGAGCGGCATCCACGCCTGCAACATCATCGCAAACCTACCTCTGCTCGACGTTTAACGAGGGATTATTGACCGCCTTATGGGGCGACGATTGACGCTCTTCTTGCGGACGCTGCAGTTATAACTTAACTTAACTTATCCCCTAACTAATTGTCTCGCTCCATCCGGCGTAAGTATACCGTACCCGATCCAGCGTATTGCACGCTTCCCATACCTCCTCCCTGCAGCTCCCGCCTGTACTACAGTACAGTGCATATACATGCTACCTCCGATCTCGATGCCTATGATGCCTTCCGACAATACTGTAGCAATATTCACCCGGCTATGGCCAGGAGGCTGTGCTGTCGCACTCCGCATGCGAAAACTCCGCATTCAGCACTGCTCCGCGGTGGTCGAAAATGTTTTTTCACATAACTTACCGACAATAATAATAATAATATGGGGCGGGCTGCGCAGCGGCACCCGCGTCACCGGGTTAGCTGCTGCGCCAAGCTCCGCCAGCCGTCAAAACCTGTCAGACCAGCCCGGTCAAATCGTCAGACTCATCCCACTGTCGTCAGCACCTGCTCGTGTGCTCCCGCAGTCAGTCACTAGAGCCGAGACCCACGACGGGAGACGACTGTGGATCGATCGCGGGTACAGGTACAATATTCATGGTCATAGTTAGCCGGTGTATAGGGTTGGAAATGTCCATGGGTCGGTCGGTGCTCGTCATCCGTCACCGGGCTCTGAGATCGTGATCACGGACTGAAACTAGACTCCGATATCAAAAATTGAGCTCCGACAAGCACTTCCAGGTGCTTCCACTACGGAGGCAAGTTGTCACTTGATGAGTACCTAGGTCGCGCGTAAGTAGTACAATACTGACTCTATTCTTCCCCGCCGTGCCCATCCCGCCTCGCTGAACGCCTTCAGCCCCTACATCTTCATCCCGGCCAGGCTATTCTCGTGCCATATCATCTCCAGCGCCCAGTTCCGCCAATGCTTGCACGCAATCCTCGGAATCGCTTCGGAGCCCAAGCTCATCATACGCCTGCTTCGCTTCCAAGAACGCAGCGCGTGCATACTCAGTCTGACCCTGTTCCCGATATGCCTTCCCCAGACTCTCGTTGCAGCGTGCTGCGCCATCACGGTGACCTATGGAGCGAAAGATAGAAAGAGCCTCTTTCGAGGAAGACACCGATTCGGGGTAGCGCTGCTGGTCACGCAAGATCACTCCCACGCGCTGGGCGCACTGCGCAACGCCGCTCCGATGCCCGATGTCTGTACAAACCACCTTGGCCTCCTGGATCAGCGCGGTCGCCTCGTCGTACCGGGCTTGCATCATCCGCACTTCGCCAAGGCTTCGCAAACACTGGGCCATGCCAAGGCGGTCCCCTATGTGCGCAAACGAGGCCTGGGTCTCCCGCAGCACCAAGGCCGCCTCATCGTATCTTCCCCGCATCCGCAGGAGGTCTCCGAGGCTCTGCGAGCACTGTGCCTCGCGGTGCTGATCCCCGACCGCTGCGAAAGCCACCTTTGCCTCCCGCAACGTCGTCGCCGCCTCGTCGTACCGTGTTTGTATGAGCAGGATGTCGCCCAGCGTGCGCGTACAGAGCGCCACGCCATGTCGGTCACCGGCATTCTCGAAGAGCACTTTCGCGTCTCGTTCCGCGGTTGCCGCCGCGTCGTATTGGCCTTGGATGCGAAGGATCTCGCCCATGATCCGCGCGCATTGCGCAACGCCGAGCAGACTCCCGGTGCTGAGGGAGAGTCTTGCCATGCGGAGAATAGGCAACGCGTCACCGTAGCTGGTCAGATACGAAAATTGTCCAACATAGCTGGTCGCCTCCAGCAGCCGTGTGTGCTGGTGGGCCATGCTGCCGTTCCGCCACGCTTGCAGAAGGACGGAGCTGATGTTCCCGAACTCTGCAATTCCGGCCTCGACGTTCTCCATCGTCCACCCGAGCCGAAGATTGAGTTGATCCTCGGCGAATTGAATGACGTACAGTCGCAGATCTTCTGCACATTGCTCACTGGGCGGTGCTTGACGTAGTACAAAGTCGCGGACTGGAGACAAGACGCGGATCCGATTTCGTTCCTCGTATGCAAGTCCGACGCGTAAGAGGACTGATGTCGCGTTAGTCAGGCTCTCTTCCAAGGACGGCGCCATCTCCGCGAGTGCATCCTCGTGAGCACCGTCAGGCAGCATGGATAGCACCCCCAGCAGGCCCTTCGCGTATGGTTCATCTTGCATCGTCTCTGATTCGAGTGAGACGCGAATGGAGACGTCCACGCTCTTTAATCGGCCGCTGCCAGTCGTTTTCAATATTCTCGTCGTTTCCTTCTCATACTTTGCAAGTAGAAGGCGTGGCGTGAAGTTCTTCACGGCCTTGGATTGAAGGGCCATGAGACGAATGGCGAGCGGTAACCCATCGAGGTGAGCGAGAAGCTCTTCGAGCTTGTCATCCTCTTTCCCAGCGATAGCCATCCAAATTTGACGAGCAGCAGATGGTGAAAGCTTGCCCAACGGGTCAACTCTGTCCCACATGACACCATCGGGAGGCAGGTTGCCCCTCATGGTAATGACGATGGATAAATGTGGGAGATCAGAGAGGCGCGCAATCAGCTGCTCGACGCGGTCGCTGTCTGTGGACTGGAGCGCCGTCTCAAGGTTGTCGATAACAAGTAGGACGCAGCCCATTGCTTTCAAACGCTCGTGAACGGCCTGGCGAGCCGCAGGTCCACCGGATGTCGTGAATTGTAGAGAGACGGCGAGGGCCGCGAGAATCCCATCTTCGGTCTGGATGCTTTCGCAGCTGATGAAGAGGATATGTCGACCGTACTTTTGCACCACGGCGGGATCGTGGAGGGCGACAGTGGCAACGGCGGTCTTCCCCATGCCTCCAGGGCCCAGAATGGGAATTCGGCTTGGCTGCTCGCGTACGAGGAGGGCCGTTATTAAAGCGACGACCTCGTCTCTCCCGTGGAAAGCTAAAGGCAGCGCCGGTATATCCATCAGCGGAAACTCTGTTTGCCTATGGAGGGGGGGTCAGTATGGAGCAGATCGGACGACCTCCTGAGACGTACAGCTGGTTTGCGAGCAAGTTGCCCATCTGTAGGGGTATTGAGCCAATCAACCCAGATTTGCAAGCCCGGAGACGTACCTTGAGCCGTATGTCTTCAACTTGCACGGTGAGAGCCATGTTGTTGACGTCCTAGTACGGTATTAGAGCATCTCAGCCACCCATAGAATCTGACACACCGAGAATCTCTGTTTCAAACCGTCGAGTTGTTTCAGAAAGGTAGCAAGAACCTTCCCTTCCTTGTCTCCGATGGACTCTCCTTTTGTTGTCATCTTGTCCAGGTATGACTTGATCTCTGAGCAGATGCTGCTTGCTGTTCAGCCCAAGATGCCTGCATGTAACGCACACGTGCCTTACGTTGATAGATTGTCGAAGGCATCCTTCACCTTTCCCTCGCTGGTGCGCGTTGTCGGAAATACGCTCAAGATCTCTACCGTCACCCAGTCCAACTTGTCTGCTAGCTTAGAATACTCTTGATGTCGGCTGTTGATCTCCTGGAATGCTGGTGAGCGTTGCTTACAGGAAAGAAGTACGCGGCCTACGTCTGAGATCCCGAGCGCCAAAAACGCCGTCTCCTCCGCCTTCCTCCTCAAAGGCTCAATGGCATCAGTCGCTTTGGCTTTCCAACGTTCCAGTGGAACGCTCAATCTGGACCATTGTAGGCCACCAGTGGACGTTGACGCACTCATCCGGACGACAGAGACTGACGGCGATGAGAACGGGAGTAAGCGCCCTGCCAGACCGTTGCGGGTCAGATCTTTATAGTTGTCTTCGAAAGAATAGGCGCCTTCGGAATAGTACACCTTGGGAAGCAAGGCACAGTAGATCAGCCCAAACATCGCATGGCAGAGCGTCACCGAACGTCGGACTCCTTTCTTCCGATGCAGAGCAAGCACTGATGCGGGTACTGCGTTCTTTGCGCTTCCCCAATTCCATCGGATCTCACCAGCCCCACCCGCCACAGCGAGCCCATAAAGGGGGGCGGACAATGCCTTGCTGGGCAGGCAGGAACAGTGCGGTGCGGTGCCGGAAAAGCACAACGACCTTCGGTTAGGGGCCAAACCGGAGCCGGGGCAATCAGCGCTTGCGCCCTGCGGCAGCCGCATGGTACGGCACCTGCGTCACCGCGTCAGCTGCGCCAAGCTCCGTCATGCCTCATTCTGTCAGAGCAGCACGGTCAAATTCTGGGCAACACTTGTTACCTCAGGTTGACAAGCGAGAACATTTGCTTCCGGGCTCTGCAGCCTTCCTATTAGTAATTAGGCTGCTCGCGTGTGATTTTGCTTCCAGCTAACCTTTGCTCCCGTCCCTTCAGTGTGAATACTGTATTATTAAATCACTCTCTCACACAAAGTAACAAAGCACAAAAGGGGATTGTTCGCAAACCAGGCCAAGGGAGCGAACAATCCCTTCAACATCTAGAGTAATTTACACGTTGTTGCACTGCGTGCGCGGAGCGGTTGACCACTGTCAGACCCATCCCACGATCAGCCTGCTCGTGTGCTGCGTCAGTCACAAGGCCCAGACCCATCACGTGAGACGACTGCGGGTCGTGCGCATTCATGGTCATAATTAGCCGGTGTATAGCATTAGAAAGTTCATAGGTAGGTAGGTAGCTAGGTAGGTAGTAGTACTACATTATTAGATGCCCGTTCTGGACGCACCATCCGGTGCGCGCGCGAGGGCGGTATGCGGTAGATAAGATGATAAAAGCTGGCAGTAGAGTACGGGTAATGGTAGGGTGTGGTAATTGTAGAATCCTTCAACACAGGCTTAGCAGCACAGGCGGGCACCATTATAACGACGGAGTAGGGTAGCAACAACACGCTCTCGACAGTTCGACAGTTCGAGGATTGGTTCAGTCCAGTTCGTAGCGTTCGGCAGAGTCCGGGAGCACAGGCCCGCGCGCGCGGCACGGGGCACTGCTTCTTCGTCGCGTCCCCGAGCATTCATCATCGGGGCTCGAAAACTGCGCGACAATTATCGATTAGTAAGCCGATGCTGATCACGCCCGCCTAGCCGGAGGAGGGATGCGATGATCATCAGCCGCTCTCCGCAGCAGAGACAGTCGCGATCGGCGGTGCGGGCGGCTCGTCCGCGTCAGCGGCACGGTGTGATGGCTCGTCCACGGGCATCGGCATCGGCTCGTCGCGCACGTCGCTGGTGCGCTCGGGCGTGCGCGCAGGCGAGTGTGACACGTAGGTCGTCGTATCCGCGGACGCGTACCCAGCGGATTCAGGTGCAGGGAATGCCATCCTCCTGTCGGGCTCGGGCGCGGCATACAAGCTCCGGCCGTCATCGGCCTTTGCGTAGCCTTCGGGCTGGGCATACGCAGGCGCGGGCTGGGCATACGCGGAGGGCGGGCTGGGCTGTGCCTGCACCGAGGGCGTGTGTGCACTGTGTCCCGTGACGTAGGGGTGCTGCGCGGGCAGCTGGGGCTGGGCATGCGCGTGCGAGAGCTGGGACGGCTGCGGCCGGTAGGTCTCGATCAGCGGATCGATCTTGTGCTTGCGGGAATGGTACTGCGTGCGCCAGCCAGTCGCGTCGTACTTGGGGTTCTACAATGAGCGAGTCAGAATGAGTAATCCGAGCGCGCGGGATTCACCACCGCTAAGCGAGGGGACGTACGGAAAGCGCGAACTGCTTCCAGTCGATTCCCCCGTTCTGGGCGCGGGACGTGGTGGTTGCGAGGTACGCGGCGATTTTGTGGCGGTCGTCGTCAGTGAACTTGCCCTGCTTGCGGACGGGAGGGGCGGTCTGCTCCTGCACGATGAAGATCAGTATATGCTGAGTCACCGAGACACATCAGGACGTACGTGAGGCAGCATCTTCATGACCATGCCGTCCGTGCTAGCGAGTGAGCGCGGAGAGCTCTTGCGATCCTCCTCCAACTCGTCCTCCTCGACCATGGAGCGCGAGCGCTTGAGCGGGCGGCCACCGGGATAGGGCGGGGCGTAGGTGTGCGCGGAGACGGGCGTGCCCGTTTGGTGCCGCTCAGGGGGTGGATAGTTTCCTGCGGCGGGAGTCAGGCCACGCACGCGCTCGCAGCGCGCGAACGACTCACGGTGCTCGCGGTGCGGCGAGGGCGGGGTGGCGGGGGCGTTGACGTACTGCAGGCCCATGTGCCGCGTGTACACGGCGCCGTTCCCGTTCGCATTGCCGTTCGTCAGCCCCTGATTGTATGCCGGGAGCTGCTGGACGACGGGGAGCGCCTCTGATGCGAGCTGCTGGACGGTGGAGAGGACCGAGGACGCGCGTTCCGAGGGCGGGGAGTCGGACAGGCTCGCCTGGCAGAAGTCGCGTGCCTTAGTAAGGCGGTCCTCGATAGGCCTACACTCCTCCTCGAGCAGACGGGCGGCCTCGAGAAGCTTGTCGGCCGCCTCGCGGTAGTTTGCTGCGCGCGAGCGGTAGAGGTTGAGCGACTCGCGGTCTGAGCGAATCTGCTCGTAGTGCTGGTCGATGACTGTATACGTCTCGCCGTCTGGGCGGGTGACGATGGTCGCGGGCGGGGTAGCGTGGTCGGACATTGCAGACGGGGAGGGAGAGGGCGGGATGAGGTAGAAGCGAGGCGTGGTGGCGAGCGTTGATTAGAGGGGGAGCTTGGGTAAGGTGGTCGTGCGATGTCAAGGGGGGAAGGTTTGGGAGGAGCGAGGAGCGGGGACAATTGTGCGGGAAGAGGGATTGATCGAGGATTACGGGATGTTGTGACGCGGTTCGGAGGGTTTAATACTGCGCCCGGCGGTGAGGGGGCGCGGGTCTGCAGGGGAGTCGTAAGGTGATTAATGGGAGAGTGACCGAATTAAGCGAAGTGAGGTGGGAGGGGGGTCTGATCCGGGTGGGCGGGGTGGATTGAGAAGGACAGAGTCCGAGTTGGAAGAGGCTGGTGAGGTGATGACTGAGAATGGAGTGGGTGGATGGGTGGTGGGAGAGAGGAGAGGGGTGGGGAGGGGAGGGGAGTGGGAGTGGGCGACGTGGTGGTGGTGAGGTAAAGAGAGAGAGGGAAGAAATGTGCGATTGATTCTCCATATGTGTGACCCGTTGTCACGGAGGCTGACACGGGACAGAGGGGCGAATGTGCTCCTTTGAGGCGGAACCAACGCGAAAGATACATTGGACATCACACCCCCCTCACATAGCCGGCGCAACGGGTCTCTGTTGTCCACAAAAATTACTTCGCGTGGCTCACCCCCATCCATCCACGTGGCCGCCTAGCGATGGCGTACCTTACGTAACCCTATCCAGCCCAGGTCTCACCCGCTCACCGCTCCCGCACCACTCCCCATCTCCGCGGCACTACGGCCGGCAGCACCCGCTGATGATTATGCATGCAAGCCTTGGTCTCGTTCCAGATAATTGAATTGAAGTGTCTTGTGGGTTAGACAATGCACTGCACCCTGGCACGCGCCGCCGGCCGGACCTTTTAATTATTACACATCCCATCGACAAAGTAGCCGCTTGGCTCGCCCCACCGTGTCTGGGCGCCCCTCGCCCCGTACGCCAATTCCCGATAATATTTTTCACCCCTTCGAGCCGAGCCGATTGTTGCGAGACAGTTAATGGGCCCAATCACGCCTTGCGGCCCCCTGACCCGCGTCCGCGTCCCTTGGAGACGATCAGATCCCTTCGGGAACCTGCGGACGCGTCCTGACCCGCGCGCGACCTGCGACTGACACTACACAAAAGAACAATCGACATGACGTGCGACGGTGCAGCGCCTCGTATCCTTCTCGCGCCATGTAAACACCCACTTGCATTCCAAAGAATGAAAAGAGTATGCAGCGTGTGGTCATGCTCTTACGCAATCTCCCCAATAAAAATTACATCAAATTACTTACTGTCCGATCTGAATGTCCCAATTTAGCTCCCTGCCGTTGCCCGCTGTCGCCCCCCATCTCAGGGTTGTCCAATACATCGACAAGCCCGCGACTTTACATAATCCATTAGAGTTTCCAATTAGAGCTGATCACACAAGGCTATGTCGCGCCTTCTGCTGGCGGAAGCCGTCGTGACAACTTACATACTGGTGCACACCGCCTCGCCCAGGGTCATCTCCATCCCGCTGCATCATGATCCTTGACCCATCGTCCGGCGTCGGACTATAATAGTCGCGCCCCTCACAGCATCCAGCGTCCATGCATGCGCGCCTGGTCGCCCGCACCCACTTCATTCCAGCCCTCTGATTACGATAGACAAGCCCGACGCGCCGCGCCCGCCCAGCCGTCACGGCCTGGCACCCTCCGTGGACCCGCGCGTGCGATCAGTTCACCCGGGCATACAGTGGAAGGAAACCAGGAGCATGGCCCATGGATGTTATCGTTGCGTAACCAACGTTATCAGAATGCAATACCAAACGCTCTGCCAATGCCATTTCATATCAATCAACAATGCTGGCTCCCACTCCATTGCCTCATATCGACATCAGCTCGGGAATGCAAACGCCGTTAAAACACGAGTGCCTCGTCTGATACCCGACGCTCTCACCTTTTCCACAGGCAGGAGGCATCGAGTTCCGCTGGGAAAACCTGGGCGATGCAATATCAGGACACCTAGCGCCTTCCGTGCTTCTTGTGGCTGTGGTCCAAACATCGCCTGCCAAAGATGGGCCGGCCGTCGTCCACCGCGCTGCTGAAAGCTGTTTTTCCCTGTGTGCTAGCGTAGGGAACACGGTGTCCGAGGCGACGCTGCGGCGCCGTATATGGTGAAACGACATCTTGCCACCTGCACGATGCCGGATGACCGGCTTCGGGAGTGTCTGACAACCGCCAATTTAGACATTGTCATTGTTGCCATCACCATTCGTATAACCGGTATTACAGTATCACAGCTCTGCGCAGTCAATGCGCACTTCTGAAATGGCACACATTACACACGTCAGGTGAGGGGGTCGCCAGGCATCAACGAGGCCCTTCCTGCCTCGCGGAGGATCACGCTTTGTTGCTCCGTCTTCTTGGGTGTCACTTCCTGAATAACGGAAGGTTGACTCATCAGATGACCACCCGCTGGCTAGCGCTGAAACGTGATGGGAGCCAAGAAGGGTTTGCCAAGAAGACCCCATAGGCTTCCCGTTTCTGGAATAGTCGGATATAGGTCGCACTCCTCGGAATCTCGTGTACCGCATGTCTACCGAACAAGACAACGATCGCCACCAATTGTGCCATCTACTGTTCTGCTCCCATAGTCGTCTATTCAACTGTTGAAATATCAGAGACTTTTTCAGGCCATCAGGCCCAGTTGTTGGCCATGTGGAAAGACCTCCAAGGAAAATCCCGTTCGATCGGAAAACTCGTCCGAAACAATGGGTATTTGAGCTCACACACGAGGAGAGAATTTCAAGCTTACGAGCTGAACCGGCGAGGGATGTCTGTGGTGTGGAAAACAGGAGGAGGAGATGTCGCACCAATGTCAGAATTTCCATATAAGGCGGCACTATTAACCACTTTGCGGCGCCACATGGCGCCTCGGACTTATACAATGGACCTTTCGGCTTCTCCGCCGTGTGCACCCTGGAATTCTCTGCATTTGCGGAGTTGTGACTCAGCGGTCAAAGAATGCCCCGTATGGCCCATACACTTGGCTAGTGTATTGCCCCTGGTCCACATCTGCAATGTCTCAGGGTGCACGCAGTGCAGTCGGCAAGCAAGTTTGACCTGCTTCAGCCGGCTCTGGCCCCGATCACATCGTGGCGAAGCCGTTGATTATCCATGCAGACCGATCGGCACGGCGAAATATCGTGGTGACGGCGCCAACAGTGATCATGATTACGATAGGATCGGGAGAGCGATGACAGCTCCTGTCCACATGGACGTAAATGTACAGTGCTGAATATACATTGTTATTGACCAAACGGAGTTTCGGCCTGCTGAGCCAGCAGCAGGCCGAGACGGGAAAGGACGGCGTGACAGTGACAGACATAGATAGGCATGGCCCAGCGAACAGTCAGCACCGAACACACCCATCACCAGGCATTGCCCTAGACCAGGCGTCCGCGCACGATCCACACCTTGACTCCACGCGGGTCTGATGCCCAGATGGCGACGATGGAGGATGAAGTCGTTGCCAACCAGGCGCGATCGACATCATTTGCCAAATGAGGAAGGCACGTGGGGTGAACGTATTCGCACATGCTCCACGGCGCGCGGATGTTGGTAGGACACCACACCCCGGAGCGCGGATCACGACCTGCACCACTCCAGCGTAATCACTCCTGCGCACAACCCTTCCGCGGCAGAAACAAGAAGCAACCTGCCCAATACGTGAGGAACGTATTACCCGGTGACGCGTCAGCACATACCTAGATTGGTCAAGCCGCTACCTCTCCCGAGGCTGTCCGAGTGGACACCAGTCTCCTTGTTCGCCCAGCAGGTCGCCCGGGCACCTTGAGCGCCGCCGCCTTGGGGCCGATGTCGGGCATCGCATCGTTCAGATAGCTCTTGACTGCGCTCGCCTGTGCACTCTGTCAGACACTCTCCTTTCTAGCGATGCGGGATGCTGACCTTTGCCCTCAGCAGGCTCACCGGCACGCTCTCGGGCGCGCATATACCGAACAGAAGGAACCGAGCGAGTGTTCCGGATACGGCCTTGACAGACTTAGAAGGAGTAGCAGGCGCGTACGAGCCATGCCCATTGGGAGATGGTGTATCATAATCGAGCGCACAGACGTATATGCGCCCAAGCTGGTGCATATGAGCAATATTTCCCGAAGCTGGAACACGCAACGCACCTCGGACTCAAACGAGAATCCGCTGTCCTCCTCCTCTGCTGTTTGCTCTCCCTCAGCTTCAGCTTCTGGTTCTGGTGCACGTTTCTCTTCGCCGCGCTCCTTGGCCTCCCTCGCCCAAGCCTCGCTCACCACACCGGCAAGCACGTTTACAGTGTCTCGCTCGTCCTGTACATCGGCTTGTGTGCGCCCGAAGGAGGCATAGGCAATCAGCTCCCCTCCAGGAAGAAGGAGCGCGGCGAGCGAATCGTATGCTTCGCCCTCGACAGCCAATGGTGGCGAGGAGCACGACGGGTCGACTATCTGCTCCAGGACCGAGCGCAACGCGGATAGGGTGATTGTCTTTGGCATCTTCAATCTCGCGCGAACTTGTGTTCTTTCGGTATTGTCGTTCAAGGCAGAGCGGAAATAGCGATCAGGGAGAGTGGGTATATAGTCCACAGACGCCCAGCGCGGTCGGGATTGTCGAGCAGGGAGGGGATCACCGTCGTGCTCTGATTTGTGCCCTCCTGCGCTCTGCGCCACCCGCGGCGCTGCCTCACTTTTTGCGCATTTGAGGGTCCTTCTGCGCCCGCCCGGGCGGATGCCGCGTTGGCTTGACAATGACCCATACCACACGATACACATCCATTACAATTAGCCTGGTCCCGAATAGAAGCTACATCATTCTCTCATGAGAAGCTTGCGCGCTGGCCGGGAGGATTTAGCTATTTGACTTTTGGCTTCGTGACGCTCTCCGGAAGCGTAACACACTGGTAGGCGTTTACCGTGTTCTAGATCACTAGCGCTGAACCTTCAGCAAGCCCCCGCCAGGACAATAACGTTATTGTCAGCCTCCCTTGGCTCCGCATCGGTGTCTAGATCAGACCACACAAAGCCGAGTTCAAGATCAAAATCAACGTTACTGTCTCCCCGCCACATCGGCCGCTCCAAAATCGAACCATCGCTACATGCGCAGAACGCCCTTGGTTGCTTACGTTGGGCCAGCCGCCGGCCAGTATTCCAAAGCCGAGGTCACTGTCGTGTATGGATGCGCATAAGCGGCCCGTCTGGCACGTGCAGACTACCCCTGTTCCTCGCAGGAACAAGCGAACATTGGAGAAACGAGTTCATTGCTTCAAAGTGGAGGCGCTTCCGTATGTTATTACCTTTGACCCGCTCATCAAGTCAATATCCACCGGCTCTAAAGTCGCAAACTAGACATCTCTCTACAGAGGTTGACCTTGTGGGGCATGAAGACTAAGAAACGGGATCGGTCGCATTTGATACCTGGACAACTAAACGGAAACACGCAAACCGCTTTGCTCCCGCCGGCGGCACGCAAAGGATATGTTGTCCCGGAGGTTCGGGACCCTTCAATCTGCTCAGATCGAGCTCAGATCCGGCGGCTTCTCCCTTTGCGGGGCGGCGAACAGCACCCGGCGAAGCAAACGGATGGTCTTTGCGGTTCCAGCGCATGCGGCGTGCTTCCGGGGAAGCACGGCTAGCAGACCGCAGTACTTCCGGCAACGCGGAGTTCTGTGCGTTGGGCGTTATCGTCTGCAGATCCGTCACCGAAGACTTTAAGGCGGACTTACAACCAGATCGCTAACATGTCTGGTCTTTCGTCTCTCACAACATCTTGGCCGACATGGCAAACCTCTTCATGAGGGGAGAGTACAAGCGAAGCGGTCGATTCCTGCGGCTACACAAGAGTGCGACATCCGGGATGTTTGTCCCCCGAGGCGCATTCAGCCCACCGCTCCGAGCCGACATCCGGGCGGTTCATTGCTCCTCTCGCAGTGGGCAATCTACCATTCTTCAGCCGAAACCTCGACCTCTCGACCTGCCCTACACTTCCCCAGGCTCTCCATTCTCCCCACAATCACCTGCCCAGCAACCCAAGACTCTACGAGAAGACCTCAGGCTACTCCCGGCCGACATCGCTAAGCTTCTCGCCTCCACCCACCCCGACCTAGACCTTGTCTCGAATTACTACTTCGCGGGAGGTGGCAAGCATATTCGCCCGCTATTGGTGCTCCTCATTGCTCGAGCAACTAATGGCCTCAGTCCCGACTTTCCCAGGCTCGTTCAGCTCGCTGAAGGTAGCGATAAGAAACATCTCGAAGGTTCGGTAGCCCCGGAGAAGGTACTGAACAACCATGATCAACAAGAGTTCTTAGCCATCTTCAGTACCCCCTTCGCTCTCAGTTCCGCATCCCAACCCCTGCCACCGCCCCGAAATCGGCCACTCGGTACATTCCCCTCGCAGCTGCCGATACTTCCTACCCAGTATCGGTTGGCGGAGATATCAGAGATGATACATATATCCTCGCTCTTCCACGACGATGTCCTCGACGACGCGGCGACGCGGCGAAATCTGCCCAGCGCTCCCGCCGCGTTCGGCAACAAAGTCTCCGTTCTAGGCGGCGTTTTCGTGCTCGGCCGTTGGATGACCGCGCTTGCCGGGCTTGGCAATCTGGAGGTCGTCGAGCTCCTCTTGTCTGTCACTTCCGATCTAGTCCAGGGTGAGCTCATGCAGTTGAGCCCATTGGTGAACGAGGACGGGTCGATACACCGCGAGGCGCGCGCTCTAGCATGGCAGCAGTACATGCAGAAGACATATCTCAAGACCGCAACGCTTCTTGCCAAGAGCGCCCGCGCGAGCGTCATATTAGGAGGCGGTGGGAGGCTTGCTGATGGCATCGAGATCAAGGACGTCGCGTATGCATTCGGACGGAATCTCGGAATGGCATTTCAGGTCTAGTCCAGCTCCTTTATTGCTTGCACCTTGTTTGACTTGACTGCAGATTATTGACGACATGCTTGACTTCACCACCTCCGCTGAGGTACTCGGCAAACCGAGCGACGGCGCCGACCTGAAACTAGGCCTGGCGACGGCGCCCGCCTTGTTCGCGTGGGAGGAGCATGTGGAGATGGACACGCTCATTGCGCGGAAGTTTAAGGCTGAGGGTGACGTGCAAAGGGTGCGGACATTTTTTCCGCACTGGCTCGCTTCGATGCCACGTGATATTTCGCCTTCCCGCCGGCTTTACTAAATGCAACTGTTCAGGCAATGGATCTGATCCGTGGATCAGACGCGATCCCGCGCACAAGACAGTTGGCTCAGTCTTATATCGACGCGGCATGTGAGGCCCTGTATCACTTGCCGGAGAGCGATGCCCGCGATGCGCTTGTGAACGTCGGTCGTGACGCTCTCGAGCGTTCACGATAACAACGATATCGCCTGATACGCTGGAGCCATTTGTACGATATGCGATGATACTTGTTAGCACTGGATAGAGGAGTTGTACAATGATATCTTGACACGCAGTTCCCGGACTAGTCTCGTCTTCCGCAGCCTTGCGGCTGCTGACACTGGAAGGTGTTGCGTGTTGACGCGCTGTCATCTTTCATGATACTTTCCATGTAGTTACATCCAAGTGATTCTTTACATCCGCTCCCCTGGTGTTGTCCCTCAGTTGACAGATTGTATCCTTCCGTCCGTCCGGGTTGAAGTCTATGCTCGACTACAGTTCGTCCTTCCTCCTCCCAGACCTATGCATCCATGTCAGCAACTGTCCCCCTTCGCGTGTATGATGACCTACCCAGTGAATGCCGCCTGTCCCCATCCCCTCTCGGCCGGCGTACGCTCGGGCACCGGCCCATCTGCGAGGAACATCGAGATGAACTCGTGAACGATATCGGCAGCGATGAGAGCCGTCGTTTCAGCTAACGCAGGGCATCAGCACAAGTCGCTGCGTTATTATGAAGGCTAAGACGTACCGTTCGTGTCGTATGCCGGGGCGACTTCAACAATATCAGCGCCACTGAGCATCCGCATCAGCGGCGCAGCATCGTACACAATGCAGCTTGACGTACACGAAGTTCAATCCGGCCAAACCCCTCAAGATCGCCTTAAACTCCCTTACGGTCCAGCCTCCCGCCTCGGGCGTCCCAGCTGCTCCAGCCATCAGCATCAACCTGATCTCCAGCACAACCGTACTCACTGGCAGGCGCCAGCGCAGGGTCGATGACATCGATGTCCACGCTGAGATAGACCGGGCCGTCTCCGACACGGGCGCGAATCGCCTCTGCGATCCCCTTCGCGCCGAGGTACTCGATGTCATCTGTCGTGATGAGCGCGAAGCCCACCTCCGAGTCGTTCTCCAAATCAGCCGGTCCCTGTAAGTTATCAGCACCAATCCAAGGAGAAGGAGAGAAGAGTGGTGCGCACGGAGAACTTGCACCGGATCCCGCCGTGCACATTACTTCGCGTCATGAGCCCCTCGCGCCACGCCTTCCAGAAGAACGACCCGTGCGTGATGGCCGAGATCGAGTTCTCGTCGCTCCCGACGCCGGGGTAGTTGAACGGCGTCCATGTGTCCAGGTGGGAGTCAAAGTGCTGCGCGGAGTGGTTCGGTGCTGCCAAACGGGAGGAAGGGGAGGGAGGGGCTCACAATCACGGTGACAGGGCCGTACACCTTGTTGAGCGAGCGGAGGATGGGGAGCACCTGTTCTCCAATCAGCCCTTCTTGGGGATACAGAAGTATAGGAAGCGCACAATCGTGTGATCTCCACCCAAAGTGATAACCCTGGGATGCTCCTTTCCGTCCTTCGCGAACTCTGCCGTATAGCTGGCGTTATCGCTCATCATCGGCCGGTGCAGGAGGCTGTCGTATGCGGCCTCCATCTGCGCGAGCGCGAGCGAGTTGTCCGATATCGCTACCGGCACCTGTTGCTAATCAGCATAATCGCCCGTATAAGGGAAGGTGGGAAGACGCACATCCCCGCAATCCAGCACCACCCCGCTCCCATACGGGTCCGACTCCCAGTACATCGTCCAGCTCCTGAGCGGCCTGATGCGCCTACTCCCCGCCCTGATCCCGAACGGCCCAAACCTCGCTCCAGGACGGTAGGAGACAGAGGTGTCAAACGGCATGCCGAGGACGGCGATGTCGAATGCTGGAGTTGGGGAGTACCCGACGGTGGGGTTGGGGTCGAGGCATCGCGAGTATGGGAGGTGCGCGAAGGACAGCGGGCCGGAGAAGGGGAGGTCGACTTGCGCGCCGTATTTCGCAACTAATGGACGTTAGCACATCAACCAAGGAAGGGATGGTGGGTGCGAACAGAAGGTGTTGGAGGAGAGCTCCTCGTCTGAGAGCGGGTGCTGGTCGTCGGACCCGTGCGCGACCACCAAGCCCGCAATCGTGACTAGTCCCAATGAGTGAAGCAACATCATTGAGTATAACAGAGGGATGCTGATGGTATCAAAGTGCAGTGCTGTTAAATAGGTCTATACGGTAGATGTCTAGCCAGCGAGCATGGCGGAGAAGTGGAGAAGCGGACGAAGGACTGCTTATCATTGCCCGAATACCGACAAGGGATCGGGAAGCTCTGGAACGAGAGGAGAATACGCCGCGGCGAACTGCCCGGCGGGCCCGTTATTGCGCCGCTTGGGACGATACATCGACATCCATTCCAACCTGTGCCTTGCCGCTTCAGAGTAATATAACGTCACCGCGGGGATGACAATATGAAACTGATCCACCTTCTGACAAGGTGGAGGTGAACGATATCCTAAATCTATACATGTATTCTGGCGAGCCTGCCGGTAGCTCAGTGCATTGCACTCCTCGATCCCGATTGACGCGTGCGAGGCCTGGCAAAGACTCAAGGATTGCAGCATCATACGCTCTGCTTCCATGCCTCGCTGCTGCAGTAATGAAAGAGAGCTTTTCAACTGCTAAAAACTAAGTAGTAGCACATCACACGACAAACTGCTCTTTCCAATATTACACAAAGGAGGAAGGGACACCGCTTTAGCTCAGTTAAAATCATTTCTCTCTTTGACCTGCGAGGCAAGGCTTCCTTCCCTCTCCGCACGCAGTACGGCCAAGTCCGCTCTGCACTCATCCGCCTCTGTCGACAAGCACAACTCCTCAAACAGACTGATGGATTCAAGCAACATACCTTCAGCTTCCACGTCCCTCCCTTGAACAGACCGTGCCAGGCCCAGTGAAACGCAGCACTGCGCCATGCCAAGACGATATCCCATGGCTTCGTATAGCGCGCTCCCCTCTTCTAGCCGCTGGGCTGCTTCGTCGCAGCGATCCTGCAAGACTAGCACCTCCCCGAGTCTTCGTGTACAATATGCACTACCCAGCTGATCTCCGATGACTTGGTATATGTCCCTCGCTTCCTCCAGGGTATGTGCTGCATCCTCGTAGCGATTCTGCCTGCGAAGCACCTCAACGAGGGACTCCGCACACTCTGCTGTGCGGAAACGATCTCCGATGGCTTCATATATCGCGCGTGCCTCTTCTAGGCACGATGCTGCTTCCTCGTAGCGACTCTGCATGCATAGCACCTCTCCGAGGCTCTTTGTACAATTTGCGGCGCTGAAAGGATGTCCAGCCGCTTCGAATATTGTCTTCGCCTCTTCCAGTCGCTCTGCGGCTTCCTTGTGCCGATCCTGCATGCACAGTACTTCCCCGAGGCTCCTTGCGGAATTTACCGCACCGAGACGGTCTCCTATTGTACCTATACCCAAATATCGGGCTGTAGGCTGCGAGACGCTGGGAGGGGCACTAATCGATAGTAGTGTCGAATCGTTTGGAGTAGATAGTAATTGTATATCGATATCGAATCGATTCGAGGCCTCGTGTGGCCGATGAGCGAACGAAAGGAGCGACGCGGTCGAAGAGGAAAGAGATCGTATTGGGGCCCGAAGGCGTATGGAAAGGTTCCTATACTACGGGCTGTGCCCGATCGGCATACCGAAGGTCCGAATTGAAGACCGTGCGGGCCAGCGTGTGCCGAACCCGATCGTATCGACGATTCGACCCGTCGATTGCTTCGATTCGAAAAGAGAAAAGAAATTGTATTTCTATCGATACTAACCCTACTACCTTTCTAGCAGCACATCCGCGGGGGACTCATCGAATGACTGTCCTCAGTCATCTAGAGCGATGCCGAGGGGTCTTTCGTCACGGTCTCGGTCGATTCGGTCGTCGAATCGGTCCTCTGGCCGTTGCGCGTAACGGCGGATCCGATCGAAACGGCGCCGAGGGCGTTGCAAGCGCCAGCGGACGGGAAGGCCATCGACCAAAGGTTCGTCGGATCGGTCGGTCGATAGTTGCTCAGCGCAAGGCGGCCGAGGACGAGGGATGCGCATATGAGCGGGAGCGCGCGAGGCAGGGGCGTACGGCGTGCCGCATTCGCAGGCGTAACGGTGGGCGTAGGCGTAGACGTAAGCGTACGCGCGAGAGCGGGCGCATCGGGCGACGAATCGGTGGACGAATTCTCCATTTCGCGAGCGAGGTATACGGGCGAGGGAGCGAGACGGTGACGGTCGAGGGCAAAGATCGAATGCCCCTTTCGAGGCTGCGCCCGAAGGTCCCTATAGGGTTTCGATGAATAGGGGTCCGATGAATCGATAACCCGGACCCCTATTCGCGTCCCTAACTCCTCATCGATTTGTAATCGGTCCTTCATCGAATCGTCGATACGCGCTTCGATTTGTAATCGACTTTCCGTCGAATCATCGATACGCTCGTCGAATTCCGTTTTGTACCGAATATTCCCTAGTGTCGCCTACCATTCTCCTGGCTTTCACGGCGTCGATTTGCCCTCGGTCGTCGATTCTCAGTAATTTTCTGG
>KV423985.1:0-24804 GCA_001632435.1 Calocera cornea HHB12733
GACTTCAAGTCGACTCGGAGCCCGAGCCTGGACAACACTACGTCTGCGGACGCGTTCGTCCGCCGAGCCGGACGAAGACGGAGCGCGGACCAGCTGCTCGGCGCGCGACATCCCATCCATGCTCTCTTGCATCCCTCATCTTCTTGCTTCTTGTGCTGCCGCTGTCTGGGCTCTGATGATGTGCCTGCCGTTTCCTTCACCAGGACTGTGCTCGGCTTTCGATTGCAATGCCCTCCGGTGCCGGACGAGATCGGACAGGCGTGGCCCGGGCGGCCACACGCTATCATGTTATCTGGCAGTCCTCAATGTTACTTTACGGAGGGTTCATCGGGGAAGTGCGCCATGCCTTCTGCCCTAGGGTAGCGACTCCCGGATACACAGACAATCTCACCTCGGAAATGCCATTTGTGATGTAGGGTTCGCGGCCTCCAAGGGGTATAAGATGAACGAGAATATGCTTCAATCCAAGAAGCATCTTCAACGCAATACCAACTTCGCAGCACTCAACGACATTTCGGACAAGATGTCTCCCAAAGTATGGCTTGGTACGTCAATACCATGATCAAGCTTCAGCATCCTGATGACCCATTGTCAGTGACTGGTGCCTCGTCCGGCTTTGGTCACGCGATGACGGAGCTCTTGCTGAAAAGGGGCGAGATCGTCATAGCGACTCTGCGCAGGCCGGAGGCATTGGACGATATTCACGATGGCCGTGATAGGCTCCTGGTTCTGAAGCTGGATGTTACCAAACCTGAAGAGGTCGATGCCGCCTTCGCCAAGGCGAAGGAGGTGTTCGGCAGGATCGATGTTGTGTACAACAATGCCGCCTATGGCGTGCTGGCAGAGTTCGAGACGGCCACTCGTTCGCAAGAGGCACGCACCATGTTCGACACGAACTTCTGGGGCGCGGCCGACATCAGTCGTGCGGCAATCGAGTTTTTCAGAGACGTTAATGGTCCGCAGGTCGGTGGGACTCTGCTTGTTATGTCGTCCATGGCCGGCCATTATGGTGCACCGGGAATCTCATACTACTGCGCTTCCAAACACGGTCAGTCGTTTCTTCTAGGAGTTAACATTGCTCTATGCTGAGTTCTCGCAAGCACTGGAGGGTGTCACAGAGGGAATGGTGAAAGAGCTCATTCCAGGGTGGAACATCAAGGTGAGGACCATACATTTGCACTGGCTCTTGCGTCTGACGTGTTTTGTCCAGGTCTCTATGATCGTCTCCGGCTCATTCAAGACACGTGGATCCGAAAGCATCATCACGCTCCCGCCGCATGTGGAATACAAAGATAGTGCCAGCATGCTTACGCGGCAATATATCAGCTCGGCACCTGGCGCCGATGTGACGAAGGCGGTGGAGGTTGTCTACCAGCTCGCTCAGGAGGCTGCGCTGCCCCTGCGCTTCCCCCTTGGGTTGGATGGAGTCAAGTCGATGACTGACCAGGCGTTGTCTCTTAGAGATGACGCTGAGAGATATAGATCGTGGTCTGCGGGATTGTAACGAGATGTTATGAGATCCGTACTTGAAGCGGGGGTTGTGCATCCTCGGACCTCGGTTGATGAGCGTCCGAGGCCGGCGGCCGCGTGTTATGCTCATGTTACTGACGTCCATGTTCGGATTACCACCCGATTATAGTAAATGTATTCTTCAGTGCATGTGCGGTGGAAAATCAGTCAAAGTGGAGTGAATAGCAACAATGCTTCTTTTCTTCGTTCGTCTTCCCGTCCGGGATCACACCATTGCTTCCGCACAGAGAGTGACCGCGATCTTGTCAACTACTCTACTGCATTGACGACCTTCAGAAAGAGTCACGATCATTCCACCCTTGTCCGAGTTTATGAGATACATGATACACGATCAGGATGCCAATGGCGAGGCATTTCTTATTTGGTTTCTTGGCCGAACGGACGTCGATACGACGTGGCGTCGCATCACGATATCAAGCTCTCTCGTATGCTTCATGGAAGCCCTTGCTATCGATGCACTTCCTTACTTAGCTTCGCTATGGGAGAGTGTACCTTACATTCGAGAAATGGCTCAGAAGCCGTTGGACAGTTTGGGGCGCCTGGTCTCGGAAAGGCTTCTAAAAGTTTTCGAGCTCTTGGACAGCCTGCCAGCGTCCCACACAATTTGCCACCTGCCTCGGGGGTTCAGCCCGATAAGAATTCGGGAGGCACTGGCCGCTTGGGACAAGAACATACCCCAAGAAGGAGAAGCAGCCAACAGAAACACTCCGCCCGATGATGTCAAATCGATAGCGCGAGCGACAGCGAGTTGCGCCGTTTCCGCGACCCTTGTAGACTCTGTGTCTTCATTCTGGAGAAAATCCAACGCTTTGGCCGCTACATTGAAAATCTGAGATCCCACGGCTGAAAGTGCGATCCCACGGCTGAAAGTGAGCATGAAATCGATCGACTCTGACACCTTCTGTCTTCGGAGGGGGCTTTGCCGTTGACCAGCGACTCTGTTTCTTACCAGAGGGCTGGCCATCTCACGTTGGCTTATTTTCTCCTCCGTTGCTGGAAACTCCGAGCGGCCGGATATGAGTTGCAAGCTGCGAGACAGTATCTGGAAGCTTTTCCACGCGCGTCTCTTGGAGGCGACGATGTGCCGCGCCTGGAGGAACTACTCTTACTCTGCGACAAAACGTGGGGCCGCGAGAAGCAGCTACAGTATAGAACGCTCGTAATGCACGCCTGATACTGATCGAGCACGCCTTGTTCCCTACTAAAGGCTCATACCGCCATGTATACCTAGGAAGCGCTCCCAACATGCTTTGAATGCCCGTCCACAATATTAAGGTGCGTAGGCATGGATTTACAAGGTTGTCGAGGAGAGAATTGAGTCATCGACAGGGATGCAAGACGAACTCCGGCCAAGTGACAGCTAATGACGCAGAAGAGTGCGCAAAGTGCCCAACTTGCGTTGCCCCTCGTACGATTTTGTCAATCCACTGCATCTGGTGCAGACTGCAAAGGGTTCGAAAACGGTTGTGGGAAGAGCTGCAAGCCGAACCGACTCTCTCTTCCGAAGTGGCTGGTATTCTTCTCTCATGGGAGGAAGAAATAAGGGAGTTGATGGGGCTCGGCACCTCCTACGAATCGGATGATTCTTGTGACTCGGACGACTCCAACGAGAGCAGCTTTGCCGAGGAATTGATTGCCAATATCCCTTAAGCAGCAGCATCCTCGTGTAATAGTACATATTCTCTCGAACTCTGCCCAAATTTGATAACTGTGAACCGTAAGCATGTATACTTGCAAGAAACTCAAACGACGTACCATCACTCTCCTTCAGCTCGTAAAACCGGCTCTTCGGTATCTCCTCGTCATTCACGAATGTCCCATTTGTTGAGTCAAGGTCGATGATGAATGGTCTAAGGCCTCGGATCAGTGGTAATGAGATAGAAGATGGTCGGTTGACAGACTTTACTGAGGACGAGGTATCGCCAAACTCGTTCCGGGAGGTCACTTGACGGTATTGGATCACAGCGTGTTGCTTGGAGCATGAAGGGTGTTCAATGGGTATATCGGCAACCTTAAAATACTGGATCAGAACAGGGACGGGCGAGCATGAGCAAGAGAAGACGTACGACCCGATCCCTCCCAACCAAATAGGCCGACTGCCTCGAGATATGCAGCAGCTCGACCTGCTCATCGCCCTTGAACACATACAGCCTCCAGTTCCGCGTCGGCTTCCTCGCTTCCGGCGGCTCGTTATACTTGAGCACCACACCATTGACGGTGTTGGTCGCTGCGGCTAAGGCGCCGGACTGGTTGAAGTTCGGTTTGGACTTGTCCTCGGCGGGGGCGGAGGGGCCGCGTGAGCCTGGGGCCGGGGAGCGGGAGCCGGAAGGGCCGAAGGTGGGGAATGCAGGTGGGGGAGGGGAGCGGGAGCGCTTGCGGGGCGCGGGGGAGCGCTGCGAGGAGCGCGCTCGGTCGCCGTCTCGTCTTCGGTCGACGGGTCGATCACGCCGGTCGTCATAGCCTCGGTCTCGCCGGTCATCCCGGTCTCGACCATAACCTCTGTCCCGCTCTCTCTCCCTATCTCGGTCCGCATCTCTCGGTCGCCGCCTATCAAACTTCTCCTCGTCGCTTTCCTCCTTCAGACGAGGTCTCTCCCGCTCGCGCTCGTCCCTGACTGGTCGCCGGTCATAGTCACGCTCCCGATCTCGGTCGTCGCGTGGGCGTCGGGGTGGTGGTGAGCGGGAGTCACGTCGATCTCTTGGAGCAGGCATGAGTCAAGTTGACAGAAGAAGATATAGCGTGTGGTATGATCAGGATAGTGGGAAGGACCGCTGGTTCTTCGTACAGTTGATATGGAGGATTGTGTCTTGCTGCAGATGCCGCACCAAAAGTTGGACGCGCGACTCCGCGCACGACCCAGCTCGCGCACCTTGACGGAAGCAATCGCATTCCAATCTGGCCTCGTGGTGCCGCACGCACGCGGAGGCAACCCTCTTGCCAGCGCAACAAGCGTCCCGTGTCGGTGCACAATCGCAACGTACTTTGTTGGCACCGGAAGAAGCAATGTCACTATCTCCCCAGGACGAGGTGCCTCGAGGGCGCGCTTTTGTTCCCCCTTGTCCATGGAACATTTGTTTGCCTCTGCCCCTAGATATACTCGCCGCTGTCTGGGGACAAGCCGGTCTTGCTGCTCTTCCCTTTCGTCTTTACCATACCCTAGCTTGGAACGACTCCCCTTCAGCGACCTGACCAGCAATCATGCCCGGTGGTATCATACCACTCGACCTCACCTCCCTCCTCATCCTCGCAACGCCATCCATCGTCGTCCTCATCTTCCTCTGGATCGCCGTCCAGTATCTGACCGTCAAAGAGGTCGTCTCTTTAAATGAGCTGCCCGGTCCACCTGGAGGGTGGTACAGTCCCGTCGGCCATCTACCTCAATTGCTTGAGTACGTCTCCCGTGCCCTGATCCGACGCCATCCACCTAATGCATTAATCCAACCACAGCCCTGATGTCTCCCCCAAGACACATGAAGCCTGGACCGCCCAGTACGGCCCCACATTCCAGACCTTCGGCTTTGGACCCTTCGACCGACGTCTCTTCTCCCTCGACCCATCAGTAATAAAGTACGTCCTCGATCACCCGGAGAAGTTCCAGAAGGGCTGGCAAGCGCGGAGCTATGTCGATCAGGCGATCGGTGATGGGGGACTTGTTATGGCCGAGGGCGGTATACATAGGGTCATGGTGAGCGCTTTTTGGGTCTGGAGGTTGGACGTTGTCTGATGAGCCCACAGAGGAGGATCCTACAGCCTGTATTTAGCAAGAAGAACCTCGACGCGCTCTCTCCGATCTCCACGCGCAAAGCGCTCGAGCTGTGCTCCATCCTGCGCTCCCTCTCTGGCCAGCAACAAGCAACGGTCGACGTTGTCCCTTACTTGACGCGCGCAACGTTCGACGTGATCGGCCTGGCAGGGTTCGGGTACTCGTTCGACGCGCTGCGGGGGGAGGAGGACCCGTTGTACCTTGCATTTCAGCGGCTGTTTGGGAGCATCAGTGGGTTTACGCTCAGGATGTATCTGGGGATATACATGCCGTGGTTGGACGAGTACTTCGTGCGTTTTAAACATCATTGCTGGGGTGATGCTGGTGCTGATGGATGGATAGCCGGATGAACGCGTGAAGACGATCCGCCAGAGTCGGCAGGTGATCGACAGCACCGTTAAGCGATGGATCGAGGATCGGCAAGCCGAGATTGGCGGCGAGAAAGCCGGTGTAAGAGCCAACGACTCTCCCAAAGATCTCCTGACGCTGATGAGTACGTCGTGTCGCCTTGCCGTTCGATCTGTAGCTGACCGGATTGTACAGTTCAGGAGATCGTATCAGCCGCACCGAAGACGCCGATGGCGGACGATCTGGTGATTGCCCAAGTGAACACCTTCCTCATGGCCGGCTCCGAGACTACATCGCTCACGATCGCCTGGGCTCTCTACTACCTCTCCCAACACGCAGACGTCCAATCCGCATTGCGCGACGAATGCCTCACCATCGACCCCTCCTCCCCACACGCCTTTGTGGA
The DNA here is from genome assembly GCA_001632435.1 of Calocera cornea HHB12733. Lineage (NCBI taxonomy): Eukaryota > Fungi > Basidiomycota > Dacrymycetes > Dacrymycetales > Dacrymycetaceae > Calocera > Calocera cornea. Next base: position 6,048 of record KV423985.1, read on the forward strand.
AGGGATCGACCGCCTCCCCCTTCTTGAGAAAGTCGTCCGCGAGACCCTCCGCCTCACGCCCGCGGTGCACAGCACCTTCCGCCAAGCAGTCCAGGACGACATCATCCCCCTCTCCCCCGCGCCGATGGGGATGGAGACCTCCGGCCGTCGGGGGCCGTCGGGGATAAGCATCCGCAAGGGGCAGTATGTGCACGTCCCGTTCGAGGGGCTCAATACGCTCAAGAGCGTGTGGGGGGAGGACGCGCATGCGTTCAGGCCGGGACGGTGGGATGCGCTGATGTTTGGTGCGAGGGAGGGGCAGGGGGAGAAGAGCGCGATGTTTGGGAGGGAGGAGAAGGGTAGGACGCAGTGTAAGACTTGGGCGGGGATGATGTCTTTCTCTACTGGGCCAAAGGCGTGTATTGGGATGCGGTTTGCTCTTATCGAGTAAGTCTCCAGCGTTATCGAGCGGACAGCACGCTTACGCTGCATCTGCAGGATCAAGATCTTCCTCTTCCACCTCGTTCGCGAATTCGAGTTCTCATGTCCGAAACCGATCGTGAAGCGCAATGCGTAAGTGCTATCTGGTCCTTGTGCCGCAGACCGCTGATGCGCGGGACAGAATGGTTGTTCGACCAATCGTTGATGGAGAGAACGAGAAGGGACAACAATTGCCTTTGCTTATCCGTCCCGTTCGACGAGATTAGCTGCGCGCTGGGCTGGCTATAGGCTCCTACGTTCGGTTATGTAAGATACTCTTGGATGGGTTGGGTGTCATGGTGGTTTCCCCTTTTCGGCGTCTCGAAGTGTATAAGTAAAGCTTGTGATTGTTGTCTAATATCACTTTCCTACCCCTCTTGTCATCGCCAAATTGTCGAATGCGGTCACTTGTGCTGCCAAGATATCACCAAAGTTCGACATTTGAGGAGCTAAGAGAAGGTTCAACCTTCCGGTGGCTGCCGCGCCGACAATGCCGACAATGCCGCCAGACTCCGTCCGATAACAGAGATCAGGGGCCACCTCATCAACAGCGTCCATTGTACCGACATTGTACGGCATACAACGGCACGCTGGTCACGCCCCGGCTCATTTGAACATACTCGACTTCCTATTCCGGCCCATGTCCCCTCTTTCTCCTTCTCCTTGCCAACAAGTCACGAGCGCAAGCGCACGATGTCGTATCCGACGCGCACAGGCCAGTACATGCGGCCCACCTCCTCCCCGCCCACCCCGACAAACTTCTCCTTCTCCGTCCCCATCCCACCGCCAACACGCTCCCCGCCTACCTCTTCCCGCGCCCAGCTCCCCAAGACGAAGCCGCCGTTCAGCAAGCATCCCGCGTTCGACAACCCCGAGGCGGACCTGATCCTCCGAACGGCCGACAAGGTGCCGTTCCGCGTGTTCAGGCGCATCCTCATCGAGTCCTCGGACATCTTCCGCGACCTGTTCTCCATCCCTCCCCCTCCGTCCTCCCCCTCAACAGCATCCTCCTCAGATGGGCCAGCCGTACCGGTGCTGGACATTCCCGAGCCTGCGCGACTCATGAACGACTTCCTGCTGTGCATCTACCCGCTGCCCAGCCCGCGATACACGAGCATCGAGGAGCTCGTACCGATGTTCGACCTGGCACGCAAGTACGCCTCTCAGCACGTGGTCGACCTCCTCCGCTCTCAGCTCGTCTCCCCGGAGATCATGCGCAAGACCGTCGCCCTGCGCGTGTATGCACTCGCGTGCAAGGAAGACCTCGAGTACGAGAAGCGCATCGCCGCGGCCGCCTGTCTCGAGATAGACATCGACAAGGCCGCGCTGTACATGGAGGCGCTCTGGCCGGAGGAGCTGAAGAACTGGAGTGCATTGGACCTGACGAGGCTGATCAGGCTGAGGGACACGAGGTTCGAGCTGGCGGCGGAGCTGGTCAGGGGACTGGAGGGGAAGGGCGTGTGCACGGTCGGGACCTGCAGGCACGATTTTCAGGCGGACTACTTTCCGGAGTTCCAGGAGGCGGCACTATTGGAACTGAGGAAATGCCCGACGAGCAAGGTCGTATTCTCGGTGTGCCCTTCCTCTCCTGTCTGGAGAGATCAACTCGAGCTGACTTCTATCAGCACACATTCGTCACATCCTGCCTGAACAAGACGGCCGCCTCCTGCTTCAGCTGTGCGAGGGAGTACCTCGCTACTTCCGGAATGATTCTATCGCACCTAAAGCGGAGGATTGATATGCTCCCCGATAACGTACTGGAGGTGGGCCGCGCCTCAGAGGAGCGTTGAGCGATTTCTGCTTCGGTAACTCATCTGTGTTTCGATCTTTTGGGCTTGTATGCAGTTGTATTCCTACTTATGCTATTGCTCACACACATCTTGTACTCATAGTGCGGCTCTTCTTCTTTATGATACCAGCTTCATGTTGTCTGCCTTCAATTTCTGGTGTGTGCAGCCAACCCCCTTATGACCTTCATGGAAGCGCCTCGGCTTTAAGAACCTCATAACTCCGAAAGAACGGAAGCATTCCGGTGATGATGCAGACGAGTCAGGGTCTTCTGTGGCGATCACTGTTGTCTCCTGGCCTGCCAACGCTGACTCGAAGGCTTCCTGTTGTAGGCACTTGTGGAACTACTCTGTGGCTGAGCCTCTTTGATGCTGGTTAAACGAGCGGTCTTGCTGGCACGACCACTACGTATCCTGTCTGTCCGCCGCACTATCCCCGTCCACGGGTGTCTCTTTCACTCCGCACCAACTCTCAACTCCAAAATGTCTATCACGCTCGATCCGCGGGAGGATCAGATCTGCACAATTCTCGACGACTACGCCAAGTTCCGCAAGCAGGAGCATCCAGAGGAGCCCGCGGTCGAGTGCCGCATCGCGGGCGGCTGGGTACGGGACAAGCTGCTCGGTCTGGCCTCGGACGACATTGACGTCGCGCTGTCCACCATGACCGGCCTTCCGTTCGCTCTAGGCTTGTCGGGGTTCTGCAAGGAGCGCAATGTACCATGCGGGAAGTTTACGAAGATCGAGGCCAACCCGGAGAAGAGCAAGCATCTGGAGACGACAAAGTTTGATGTGCTTGGGCTCGAAATGGACTTTGTCAATTTGCGCGCCGAGGACTATGCGGCGGATAGCCGGGTGCCTGTTGTAAGCATCACTTGTATACCGAGGAGGACATATTTGAACTGAAACCGGCTGATAGCAACGATTCGGCACCCCGCTGGAGGATGCATTACGGCGTGACCTGACGATCAACGCCCTGTTTTACAACGTGCATACACGACAGGTTGAAGACTACACCGAAAAGGTCTGCAATATGCCATGACATGCCATATCTGTTTTAACCTGAAATAAAGGGACTGACCGACCTCAAAAACGGCATCTGCCGCACGCCTATGCCACCCCGCCAAACCTTCCTGGACGACCCGCTCCGCGTGCCACGGGCCATACGGTTCTCCAGCCGGTTCAACTTCTCACTCGATCCCGAGCTGCAGGCTGCTGCCGCGCTGCCCGAGGTGAAGGACGCGCTTATCCAAAAGGTGAGCAGGGAGCGCGTGGGGATTGAGATGGAGAAGACCTTGAAAGGTACTCCTCTTCTTCGCGTTACAGGGATGATGCTGAGTGTGGGATAGGACCCAACCCACTCCTGGCAATACATCATATCCACAAGCTCACACTGTACAAAGCTATCTACTGGCTTACACCCGCCGCCACAGCCACGCTCTCCGGAGAGCCCTTGGCAGAAGACACGGGTCTCATCGCTGCCTCGATACTGCACCACCTTCTCAAGGCACCCGATACCGCATACCTGACCATACTCAGCCGGGCACGGGAAGACGCCCAGGTCCGAAAACGCTTATACCTCGCTGCTGACCTTACGCCATACGGAAATCTGACGTACGTTGAGAAGAAGAAGTCTGCTCCGGCCGTGGAGGGAATCATACGGGAAGGCTTGAAGGTGGGCCACAGAAAGGCCGGCTGCAACGCCGTCAATGATGAGTATGGCACTGATGCCCGTAGTTGGGGAATCACGATATCACGTCCACTGCGTGCCTCTTCGCCGCTTCCCAACTGTTGACCCAGCCGGTACTCTCACGATTCCCGCCACCAGAACGCAAATCGATCGGTGAGTCAGCTTATGGGATGAGGCGAGCGGTACTGAAGTCATCTGAAGGTCTGGTACTCCGGAATTCTTCCGTGCATGACCATGTTAAGGGAGCCCACTGGGAGGACTCGATGGCGTTCTCTCTTGTGCAAGACTTGATACCGTATTGGGACCTTCACGCCGGTTCACTCGACGGTTGGAACTTTTCATTCTGGACTGCAGCCGATGCTGATGAGCCCCCAGATGGTGCCGAACAAGTCCTCCGTGCCTACGAGCTGTTCGTGGCTCGGATCGAGGCGCTCGGTCTGCCAGCTGCAATCGAGGAGAAACCCCGGCTGGACGTGCGTTGACGATCTATTGACTTCCATTCATCTACCTAACTGCACTATTTTTCACAGGGGAAAGAGATTGCTGCTACACTGAACATCCGGCCTGGTCCGGCAATTGCGCCAATATTGAACTCTGTAGTCGGGTGGCAGCTGGAGCACCCGGAGGGCACGAAGGAGGAGGGCAGGGCGTGGCTGGTACAGCAGGTTGAGCAGGGTGCGATCAAGGTGGATACTCCCGGTGCAGCGGCGAAAGTACAGAGGGGAGGAGACGGGGAGGGAGCAAGCAAGCGAGCTAGGAAGAAGTAGCGAGGATGAAGTCAATAAAGATAAATTGCAACGTGGGTATGTACGGAACGTGCGAGGTCTGAGTCGAGAAAGCCGCAATTTGAGAGGGGTTAGTATCTTCCACGAGGCCCAGAGTTCGGTCCACGATACGGGCCGTAGTCAGGCGGTGGCCGTCCGCCCGCCCCACCTCGGGGCGGTGGCGGTGGCGAGCGGGGGCGTGGGGGAGCAGCACCAGGCAGCATCTGGGCACCTGGAATGACAGAGTTGCGGAATACTTGCATGAGGTCATCAGTCCTGAACACGGGCCCGTCGAATGCAGACGCAGAGGGGAGCTTTCCGAGGAGAACAGCAACGAGCGCGGGGACAGCCCCGCTCGGCGCGGCGGGCGCGGCGGGGACGCGCTCATCATGCATGGGCAGGGGTGGGGTGCGGGGCCGTGCTGGGCTCTGGTGCCCGCGGTCTCTGTCTGCCCAGCCGCGGTCCGGCACACGGTCCCGCGGGGGCGGGGGGGACGGTCTGAACTTCTTATTCTGCCCGCGGCGGTCCGGCGAGGCGTCCCTCTGCCGCTTGCTAGGCGGGGGCGGGTCTCTCCTGGGTGCTGGGGGCGGGGATGGCGAGGCTTGCCGCTTGATGGGCGTTGGGGGCAGGACGGTCGATGGCGTTGCTGGCTGGGCGGCAGGGGCAGGGGCGGACGAGCGGTAGCCGAAGCCCATGTCAAAGTCGCGGATCGTGTTCAGGTTCAGGTACTCGTACTTCTGCGCAAAGCGCTTGGTCGGCGGGTCGTTCGGGAAGGCTTCGGCGATGCGCTTCTCGAGTTTCTGGGCGGCGGCAAAGTCGCCAAAGTTGTACTCGTAGCGCGCCCAGCGCTCCCAGAGCGGGCGCGCCTTGTCGGCCGGGAAGGTGGGGATGAAGCGCTCGAAGAGGGCCCGCGCGTCTGGAGACCCGTTAGCACCTGCAACTTGTCTTCGCCTCGATGCAAGAGGACGCACTGGCATCATCGTTAATGGAGATGAGGAACCCGAGGTAGCGCAGTACAAAGTCGGCATTATCACCGAAGCTCTTCAGCCCAAGCTCGAAGATCTTGCCAGCGACGTCCGACGCCTTGGTACAATGGTACTCCATGAGTGCTGCTGATATGTCAATACCACATCTCTACAGAGAGACGGAACAGCGCACCTGAAGCCTCGAAGACCTGCCAGCCGACCCACTCGCTCTTCCTCGCCCTGCCAAACACCGTCCTGGCCGCCTTGAGGCCCTCGGCGCGCCTGGCGAAGCGCATGAGCATGATCCACGCGACCTGCATGGCGGCCTTGAGGTCGTCGAGCTCGCGGCCGCGGCGGGCCCAGACGCGGGCGCCGCGCTCCTCCCGCTCCTCCGTCGCCTTGCGCAGGTCCTCCGACAGCTCCTGCCCCGCGGACGCACTGTCGATCGCCGGCCCCCTCGCGGCCTCGGCCTCGGCGTCGATGCTCTGCTTGAGCTGCGCCAGCTGCGCCGAGAGGTTCGTGATGAGCGTGTTGAACAGCGCGTGCGCGGCGGGGAGGGCGCGGCGGCTCTCCTCGAGCTCGGCCGCGGCAAAGTGGAGGAGGAAGCTGGTGCGGCAGGCGTCGCAGCCCTGGCGGAGGAGCGCTGCGCCCTCGTCGACCTTGCCGTTGGCGACGAGGTAGCTGTACGCCATGTACCAGACCTCTGGGTAGAAGCGGGCCCAGCCGACGGCCTTGCGGTACGCGGCCTGGACGCGCGCGACGAGCGCGGCCGGGTCGTCCAGGTCGAGCGGGTTGGACTCCTCCCACATGAGGTACTGCTTCCACTCGCGTGCGTACTTCTTGTCCTGCTCGGACCACGTCGGGCGGACGGGCAGGCCGTTGGGCAGAGGGCGGGTGATGGGCTCGAGCAGCGCCCGGAGCGTCTTCATCGACGCGCGGGCGGTGATGTAGGCTGGGGAGAACTGCTCCAGGAAGCGCTTGGCCGTCTGCTTGTTCTGCGCGTTCTCGAACCCGTTGAACTCGCGCCAGAGGGACTCGATGTTCTCCAGCGGGATGACGACGCAGCGCTGGTACGTGCGGCGGAGCAGATCCGTCTTCTGCTGCTCTTCCCACGTCGACGTCGTCTGCCGCGACCGGACGCCAAGCAAGGGACATCAGCGCGTGTGCTCGAGAGAACACAAGGGGAAAAGGGACGCACCGGCTGCTCCTTAAGGAACTGCAGGTAGTCCCGCCAGATCTCGCCCGCGTCCTTATCGAGCCCGATGTACCCGAGCGCAAACTCATACGCCTTGCGCACCGTCTCCCGGCCGGCCTCGCCCGCGTTCACGCGGCGGATGTAGGTGAGGTAGAACTTCCACAGGTCGGGCGAGGGCGAGGAGCGCAGGAAGCGCGCGAAGAGCGACTCGGCGTAGGGGAAGTCGGAGGGGTTCGTGAGGAAGTGCGAGAGGTACGAGATTTGGTGCGGGGCCTGCACGGGCTTTGTTAGCACTTTAGACGCGCATACATGCCCCAACTGTGGGGGGGGGCATCCCGTCCCGTCCCTCGCAGGCAAGGGCAGCACCGAAAAGAAAGAACGGGAGGCAAGGGAAGGGGGGAAGGGAGGAAAGGAAAAGAGGAAGGAAGGACTCACGGCGCCCGCAAAGCCCGCAAGCAGCGCCTCATACGCGCTCTTGATGCCCTCGATCTCCCCTCGGGCCTCCGCAGCCCGGACGAGCCCCAGCAGCGCCTCGCCGTCGAAGGGGTCTTCCTTCGCCCGCGCGCGGAGCAGCTCGAGCCGGTCCTCCGGCTGCGGCGGCTCTTCTTTCACTGGGGTGGTGGGCCCGGTGGAGGAGGCGGCGCGGATCGCTGCGGTGATGCTGGCGGGGAGGGGCGGGCGGGGGACGTCCGGCTGAGGCTCGCGCTTTACAGCTTGGACTTGGCTGGGCTGGGCCGCGGGGAGCGGGAGAGCCGCGGAAGGCGCCGAGGGCGAGTAGTCCGCGCCTAGCATCGGGACGGTGCGCACGTACGCGTCCCCGTTCCCCGGGCCGGTGCCGTTAGCCGCGCTCGCCAGCTCGGGAGCGCCGTTCGCGGCGGGCAAGGGGTCTTGGACGTCCATAGCGTCCCCGTCCGCTGGCCCCGCAGAGCCGTACGCGGGGTCGGCATCCCCGTCCGCGTCCGCATCGGCATCCGCGTCGGCGTCGGGGTCGAGATCCGCGTCTGTGGCGGGCACAGCAGCGCCCTCGACGTCCATCTCGCTGGGGCTGGGAGAAGCCTCCATGAGCTCCTCATGGGCGGGGTCGTATGCCTCCTCCTCTTGCTGCTGCTCCTGTTGCTCCTGGGGCTCCTGGTCAGCGGGGTAGGAGGGGTGGGAGGGCGAGTAGGGGCGGGCATCGGGAGGCGGCTGGTCGGGCCCCGGGGGCGCGAAGAGGTCTGCGTTGATCTGCTCGTCGTCCGAGTCGCGGTCTAGGGAGAGCTCGGACATTGGTCGGTGTTGGGAGGGCGTGGGGAGTGGGGGATCGGGCGGTGGGGTGGTTGAGGCACTCGGGGACTGGGACCTGGATGTGGGATGGGGGACTGGACACGGGACGTTGTTGTTGTTGGCGGTGGGGGTGGTGGATCGGTTGTTGTCGATTGTGGTCGATCCTGTCGTGGGTGGCACAGGGCTTGTCGGGCAGGCGAGGGGTGCCGGCCGTGGACGAGTGCGGCGTTCACTGGTGTGTATGCGGGGTGGGTGTTGCTGAGCGTGGGCCGGGCACACTTAGATGCACTACGTGGGCCAGGAGATGGGACGGGGACAGGCACGGCTGAGCACACGGCGTTTGGGGGGACGACCGGCGATGTCCGTCACGGCACGGGGGACGGGGGACGGGCACTGGAGCACTGGAGCACTGGAGCACTCGGGCAACGGGAACCGCAAACAGGTCTTGTTCAAGAGGATGGTGGGCAGCAGACCGCGCGCCGACCCACGCCTGGGCAGCAAAACTGGCCACCGATTAGCCCCCGTGCCCGTCCCCGCGCTCGGCTCCGAGCTGCTCACCCGGAGTGGCACCTGGGAATCACGTTCCCGCGTGCGCGTGATGGCAGGGCGGACCATCGTCCTCATCCTCAGCCTCTGCTCTCTCTCGCCGCTGTCCACCCCCCATGCCCGCCGCGCTCCCGCCCTCCCAGCGCGCGCCGCTGACGGTGCTGACGCGGCTGTACGCGCGCAACCGGCCTGCCATCCAGCGTGTGCTCATCTCGCTCTTTGTCGCCTACTCCATCCGCACCAGCTACCGTGTCTTCAGGCCGAGCGACACCCGCACGCCCGCCTCCTCCTCCTCCTCCGGTCAAGACGCAGGCACAGGCGCAGGCGCAGTGGGAGGGCGGCCCGGGCGCAAGCCGCGTGTGCAAGTGGACGCGCTGTTCTACTCGCGCCTCGCCACCCTCCTCCCCATCCTCATCCCCTCCGCCCACTCCAAGGAGGCCCTCCTCCTCGCCATGCACACCTTCTTCCTCCTCCTCCGCACCCTCCTCTCCCTCTACGTCGCCGCCCTCGACGGACGCATCGTCGCCGCCCTCGTCCGCGCACACCCCAGCGCATTCGCACGCAACATCGCAAAGTGGATCGCAGTCGCCGTCCCCGCAACCTACACAAACAGCATGCTCACCTACCTCCAGAGCAAGCTCGCAATCGCATACCGCACACGCCTCACAAACAGGGTCATGGACCTCTACCTCGGCACAGACGCAGAGCGCGGCGACGGTGCCTTCTACCAGCTCGGTGCGTCCCCTTTCCCACCTGCCACTCTCATCCACCCCGTCTCTGCCGTCTTGCTGCCCATCCTCCCCCGGCCCCCACTAACGCCCCCCAGCAAACCTGGACGACCGCACGCCGGACGCGGACCAGCTAATCACGCTCGACATCCAGCAGTTCGCCTCGGCGCTCGCAGCGATCTACGGCAACACCGCCAAGCCCGTCCTCGACGTCGTGCTGTACAACGCCCAGCTCGCGCGCAACGTCGGCGCCGAGGGCCTCGTGCTGCTCACCGTGCTCGTCCAGTCGAGTGCCGCCCTGTGTAAGTGCGCTTTCCCGGGCCATCACAGGCCTTCGGCTCCCACCCGACCCGCTCATACTGATCTCGCCTTCGCTCTATGCAGTACGCGCCCTCACACCCCCCTTCGGGGCCCTCGCCGCGCTCGACTCGCAGCTGTCCGGCGCCCTCCGCACAACGCACGCGCGCATCCTCACCTCCGCCGAGGAGATCGCGCTCCTCTCCGGCACCTCCCTGGAGAAGACCAAGCTGGACCGGTCGTACTACGCGCTCGCGCTCCACGCGGCCCACACCCTCCGCCTCCGCGCCTGGCACGCCATGATCGAGGAGGGCGTCGTCAAGTGGCTCTGGGGCGCGGTCGGCCTCGGCGTCTGCGCCATACCCGTCTTCTTCGCCGGCGCCGTGGGAGCGGCCGGCCGCGATCTGGGCGCAAGGACCGAAGGCTTCGTCACGAACCGGCGGCTGCTGCTCAGCGCCTCAGATGCGTTCGGCAGGGTGCTGTACTCGTATAAAGGTGCGCCCTTCTCTCCCGTGCAGCACCGGCGAAGCCGCGCAGTGCTAACGCGCCTCCCCCTCCGCAGAGCTCTCCGAGCTAGCAGGGTACACCGCGCGCGTGTCCTCCCTCCTCCAGACGCTCGAAGACGTCCGCGCGGGCAAGTTCGAGAAGCGTCTCGCCGCCACGGCAGACACGGCGCTCCTCGGCCAGCGCGGACGCGTCATCGAGAGCGACGACGTCGAGTTCCGCGACGTGCCCATCGTCAGCCCCGCGGGGGAGGTGCTCGTGCCCAGGCTGAGCTTCTCCGTCAGGCAGGGGGTGAGTGCTTTCCCCATCTCCGTGCCTTGTGCAGTCTTCCCAGTCTTCCTTCCCTCTCCATCTCTCCTCTCCCCCCCCGCCCCGCTGGCCCCGCTGGCAATTCGGTATTGTGCACCTGGAGCCGTGCAGCGCTGACCGCGCGCCCAGCAACACCTCCTAATAGTAGGCCCGAACGGCTGCGGCAAGTCGTCGACGTTCCGCATCCTCGGCGGCCTCTGGCCCGTGTACGGCGGGCTCGTGCGCAAGCCCCCGCCGAACCAGTTCTGCTATATCCCCCAGAGGCCGTACCTCAGCCTCGGCACGCTGCGGGACCAGGTCATCTACCCGGATGGGAGGGACGAGATGGAGCGCAGTGAGCACCTTCCTTCCCCTTCCCTTTCCCTGCCCACTGGCGCGCGTGTGCGGGGAACCTGCACAGGGCCTTCTTTCCACCCCCGTGTGCCCGCGCACTGGCGCGCGTGGGCGGGCAAGTCGGAGAGAGCGAACACCGCTGACGCTGACGGGCCGAGCAGAGGGCGTGACGGACGGCCAGCTGATGGACATCCTCGGGTACGTCGACCTGCAGCCGATCGTCGCGCGCGAGGGCGGGTGGGACGCCGCGCGGGACTGGTCGACCTCCCTCTCCGGCGGCGACAAGCAGCGCATCGCCATGGCGCGCCTGTTCTACCACCGCCCGCGCTACGCCATCCTCGACGAGTGCACGAGCAGCGTCACGCTCGACGTCGAGAAGCGCATGTTTGACCATGTCGCCGGTGCGTGCTCTTCCCTCGCCGGGGCTGCATGCGCGCTCATCCCCCATCCCCGTCCTGCCGCGCGCAGAGCTCGGCATCACCCTCCTGACCGTGTCGCATCGCCCGAGCCTGTGGAAGTATCACAAGATGATCCTGCAGTTTGACGGCCAGGGAAACTACATCTTGTGCGTCCCGCCCACGGCCGTCAATCCTCCATATGCCTGCTGACCGCCCGGCAGCGCCGAGCTCGACGCGGAGAGGCGTCTCGCGCTGCAGGAGGAGAAACAGACGCTCGAGGCCAAGCTCGAGGAAGTGTGCGTCCCGCCCCCGCCCTCCTCCTCCTCCTCCTCCTCCTCCTCACAGTGGTTGCTGACATGCCGGTGCAGACCCAAGATGCGCGCGCGGCTCGAGGAGCTCCGCGCGGTGGCCAGGGACAGAGAGGGGTACACGGCCGAGGCAGCGTCGTAGCCCTCCGCCTGCATGTCCCATTGTACCTTGTACCTATACTATACAGACGAGCGATACCCATAAATACCGGCCCCGGCCCGGCCCGGCCCAGCCCTACCTAGTCGTCGTACTCGCACGCGAAGCGCGCCTGCTGGATCTCGATTGCCTCACCCAGGCGGCGCGTGATCTTGAGCGCGCACTCGTACAGCCCGTCGCCGTGCACGTCCACGTACTCCTGCTCCGCGAGCGTCATCGGGGACCGGATCGTGATCTGCACGGTGCTCTGCGCGCCGGGGGTGAACACGCGGAAGTCGTACGTCAGCGGCTCCTCCGAGGGCAGCGTCTCCGCCGCGCACGCCTGGAACACGGCCGTCGCGTGCGCGACGTACAGCGCGAGCCGCGACGGGCGGATCAGGATCGTGATGCGCTCGAGGGTCGTGTTGGCGTTGGCGGAGCGGTGTGGGACCTGCGTTGTGCGTGCCCGTCAGCATGCGCCGCAGCGGGATGAGGGACGGGACGGGGGGGGGAGGGGTGCGCACGCGGAGGTAGCGGCTGTCCTTGGGCACGTCCTGGCAGAAGAACGGCAGGCGTCCCCGGGGCCCGCAGCTCGCCTCGTCCGGGAAGGAGACGAGCCAGGCGATGTGCTGGCCCTGGGCCGTGCGGCGCCCGCCCTGCGCCGGCGCGGCGTACCGGATGCCCGCGCCCGAGCTTGCGATCGCCGTGACGATCACGCCGCTCTCGACGACGCCCGGGCCGAGGCACCAGTCGATGAACCCCGGGTGCTTCCCCCACCACCCGTGCGCGGCGCGCTGCGCCGTGCGCGCCGCCGGCTCGTCCGCCGCCGCGGGGAGGAAGGCGATGCACTCGATGTACGTGCCGTCGGAGAGGATGAAGAGGGCGTTCTCGGTCAGGCCGTCCGAGTGCGTCCCGCCGCGGATGAGGCTGAACCCGAACGAGGCGAACTCGGCGATCGCCTCGGCGAGCGAGGGCACGAGCAGGATGAGGTGGTCCAGCGTCGGCATCGTCGTGCTGAAGAGGCGGGGCGGGTGCGGCTAGCGAGCCGGGGGAGTGCGGGGGGGGGTCGGGTTATCTGAGACCGACGTCGAGGATGGCTTGCTGGACGTGACGCTTGGGTACAAACACAGTTGGGGTGCGTGTAGAATACAACAATAGACAGCAAGCAGCAAGTACAGCAAAGCGTGTTGAACCGTTGAGGGAGTATCGGAGTAAGTAAAGTGGTGGCCGGCGAGGGGGATCTTATCTCCAGCCTGTCGCACGGTGCGGGCCGAGTCACGCGCGGAGTCCATGTCGGCCGCCTCGAGGTCGACGCCGTCTATGTCGGCGGCGATGGTTATCTGCTCATCGCACCCTCCCCCATCGGCCATAGACTGCTTCTTATCCGAGGCCTCGTCCCGCGTGGCGTGTTCTCCCACAGAAGAGCAGCGCACGAAGCGGCCACCGCCTCGCTCCCACAGCGGCACACGCCCGCCGTGCTCGTCGACCCGCCCGCTGCACGCCGACAGCGGCCCGTGATCCGCCAGCCCGCGGTCGCCACCGCAGCCGTCAGACGCTCGCCCGCCCGCGGAGGTCCAATTCTCCCTCGACCTTCCCCATCCCGCGCCCGTGGACATGCGCCCTCCCCCGCCCTTCACGCGCAACGCAGCCGGCTTCTCACCGTCCATCGCCCCTTCCTGCATGCGCGCATGCCGCAGTGCGTACATAAGGCGCGCCGTGCACTGCGTCGAGCATGCCCTCGGCCAGATCTCGCCCGTCGCAGCGCCTTGACCTCCTCCCACCGCGCGCCCTGCTCTCCACACCACCACCACGACGACGACGACGACCATGGACGTGCAGAGCAAAGAGCGGCCCTCGCGGGCCCCGGCGTACATCCGCGGGCTGAACCTGGCCGAGATCCACGTGCCGTACGTGCACTACTCTGACGAGCCGCGCGACCCGGAGCTGCAGCTGCCCGAGGACCTCCTGCTCTACGTCTACCGCTCGGCGTGCAAGGCCGCCGCCCGCTGCCGGCGACAGTGCGGCGCGACGCTCCTCGCGCGCAAGGACAAGTCCACGCTCGCCTCGGGGCCCTCGTCCCCCGTCTCGCCGATCTCGCCGAGATCATCAATGTCGTCCTACTTCCCGGCCCCGCCATCGGCCCTCACCGAGGACGCGCGCTTCATCCTCGTCTCCTCATCGCCGCTCAATACGCTCCTCGTCCCCACGCACGACCCTACCTTCTCGCTCCCAAGGTACACTATCTCAAGAAGCGTCGACTCCCCATCACGAGGATGGATATCAGCGACGATGAAGGGCGGCGAGGCGATGGCGCGCGTGGAGATCAAGCCCGGGTCGAGCAAGGGCGCGGTGCTCTGCGGCGGGCTCGAGTGCCCACTGAAGACCTTCATGAGCCACGGCGATCCGAAGTAGGTCCTGTCCCTCCGACCGCCGATCTTCCGCTTACGGAAACGCAGCTGTCTGCACTTCTTTGCGCAGGAACTGCACTCGGCAAGGTTCACCTGGACACGTGATCCGGCCTCGTCAGATCTCAAGGTGAGCGCGATCACGTCCGGGCCATCAACCACGCTCAACGCCGACAGTGCCTCGTACACCCCCCCTCGCACCCGCTTCCGACCGTCGCAGCGACCTTCCACGTCTGCGCACGTGCGAGCGACCACCCCACACTCGTGGTGCGGCCCGACGCGCTAGACCAGCTGGACATGATCCTGCTCACGCTGCTGATCGTCGAGAGCTGCTGGCCATTCGCATGAGCGCCCCTCCCAGCCGAGCGCAGGGTGGGTCAGTCCGCCTGCCTAATCCAGTGAGTGAGGCGATTGAATACCATTCGCTATGCAGGGTTGGGAGGCACAGACCCCGTCTTCGTTGGCACCGCGTACTTGGGCTGCTTCCGGGGATCTAGCTTTCTTCCTGAATGTCGAGCCAAAATCATGCACGCAAGGAACGTTGGCGAGTGGCTGCCCTTCCATACCCACATACACTACCCACGAGCACCATGTGCACTGTCCAGTAGTACCCTTCCTCGAACGACCCAGGCTGGCAGTTCCGCTGCGCAGCACTGCTGGCCAGTGCTGGCCCGCGCATTACGTACGATCTCAACGAGCCTAGAGGCACATACCTACACACGGTAATGACGACGAACGAGTGCGAACGAGAGCCGCCCCCCGCTGTCCCCCCCTGCGTGGCAAGTTTCTTCCGAAGTCCGACGTTGTGCCCGGCCTTCTTCAGCAGCCCTGGGCGCACGGAGCACAGCCATGTGCGCCCGCGCCCGCCTGAACGAGCATCCAATAGCCGCGGAGACGTTTGACCGGGACGGGCGGGGACCACTGCAGGAGGCGCTTCGCGATGAAGCGTGTGATGCCAAGTGTGCGAGGCTGGGCACGAAGCGACGGTTGGACAGCTCGCAGCGGGTTCTGTCTGCAATCGTGTGCAGTTGGCCAGCTTGGGAGCTGCTGTATCATGTATGAAAGAAGCGGAAGACCGAACCGCCACGGTAGCGCCGTTTGATCGGGCGACCGTCAGAGCAGGGAGTCGCCTCCGCGGGGCCGCGGTTGGTGAGAGAGTAGAGTTGCTTCGCTCTCCTCTCCGCTTCAACAAGACTCCCAGCAAGTGGTTCCAGGGGGCCAGTCCGTATTGAGGCGATACTTCGTATGAAGGCCTCCGCGTACGAATTTTCCAAATCGACTGCTGCATGGAAAGGAGGGAAGCGCCGAGATCTCATTCTCGAGCAGCGAGATTCGAGCGGACCACAGTCGAGGAGAGCAGGATCGCCCCCGCGGGGCCGCGCAGTCGCATTGGGTGGTAGAACATCCGCTTACTTCCATTCCAACAGTCTCTACATACGGTATAACCAGTTTCCAACGAATAAATCACCCGTTTCGGAGTGAGGGTGCTTTCCGCAAGCGTCATCCATCGAAACTCCGCGCTCGCCCCATTGGCCCCCCGTCCCTTCCTTCCCTCATTCGCAGCATTCGCCGCACTCCACTCACCTTTTCCTACTACGCCTTCTCCACCCAGATCCGCCCACATCCTACGACTTCTCGAGCACAAAATCCCCCTCGACCCACACACTCCCGTCCCCCTCGATATACGGCGAGTCCTCATACTCCAAGCTCGCCGCGCCCGGGAAATCGGACAGCTTGACGTAGCACCCGTCTGAGTACGGGTCCAGGGTAGATTTTTTAAGAGTTATGCTGACGAGGGGCCGGGGCTCAGGCGGCCCTGTTCCTTCCTCCACGGATGGGGCGGGGTCGGGGGTCAGGAGATCCTCCGACGTTGCGGTGGAAGAAGAGGCAGCGGCGGGCGTTGCAGAGCCAATGGACAAAGTTGCGTGCAGCTCGGCCTTGTTTGAGCCTGTGTCCCGGATGAGCGCGACGCCGCAGTACCATGTACCGGTCGAGAAGTGGTTGCCGTCCGCGATGCCGAATATGAGCTGCCAGGCGCGGCCTGCGGAGGAGGGAGCGTTAGTTCTTCTTCTTCACTGCGAGGGAGCGAGAAGAGGGAGAGGGGGAGAGAGAGACGCACCCCGGGCGATCCACCGCACTGCAACCTTCTTATGCATCCTCATCCTCCTCAGCCAATCCCGCAACCTCACCCTCAACCTAAAGTGCCCCGCGCGCCCATCGGCCACATGCTGCACTTGCACCACATCCACCGCCCTGGGCCCGGCGGCGCCGGCGCTCGGGCGGGAGGTGATGCTCTCCGCCAGGCCGACGGGGGCGAACCCCTCCGTCTGGAGGAGGTACTGGTACAGCGCGTTGTCGTCCCCCAGCACGCAGGCTGTCGTGGCCTCGCGCCGCGTGCTGTCCGTCAGGGGGAACGCCGCGAGCAGGTCGAGCGCCGGCCATCCGCCCTCGGGCGGCGCACTGGCCAGCGAGCCGCCCGGCAGGGACTTGGCGTACGGAGAGAGGGTGAGGATCGCCCAGTAGAGCGCGGGGTGCTGCTCAATGTCCTCTTGCGAGAGCGCGGGGAAGGAGATGCCGTGCGAGGCGCAGGCGTGGTGCGAGGAGTAGAGGACGTCGAGGGAGGACGGGTCGGACAGGTTGTGGATCACGTCGTGCAGCTTTACCGCCGACTTGTCAGCTACTTCTCTCCTTCATACGATACGACACACCCTGCCCGCTGGAGGGAGTCCAAGGGAGAAATGCACGCACCAGCGCCCGAACAGTCCTGCTAATCTCCTGCTCCTCTCCGCGCCTCTTCCAGTACCCGGGGCTCCACACGGGCCACTGCGCCGCCTGGCTCGGGCTTTGCACGGGCAGTGGGGGGCGGCTCGGCCCTGCGCCGGAAGAGGTGGGCGGCCAGGGGGGGATCGGTCGTTTTTGGTCGTTTGGATGGGAGGAGGGCGGCGGGTTGAGCGAGTCGTACGAGGGGGGCGGGGCGTCTTTGGATGTTATTACCATGTTGGCTGGTTTGTGTTTTGTTGTGCTGGTTGGGTGTGGTGGTGGGCAGCGACCAACGTGTGGAAGGAGACGACAACGAGAGAGGAGAGAATGGTATTTGTAGGTATCTCACCCTCTGTCGACTACGCAGCGCACGCTGCCGGCCGAATTCTGATACCAGGCTGCGCTTCGCAGCCGCTCCGCCAGGGTCTATTCAGTCGGCTCATCCACGTCCGGACGACAGGGAATGTGCGCAGTCTGCGAGCTGCGAGCTAGAGAGGCCGGAATGGGCGGTATCTGGGTGCGAGAGTGATACAATGACCGCGGTTGTACGGTTGGGGTTTCCTCAACGGGGGAGGGAGGGGACCGAGCTTCTGCTCTGTGAGCTAGGCATTGTCACTTACGTAATCCCATCAATACAACTGACCAATCTGGACCTTCCATCGCAGGAGCATCACGCGACACCTGAAGCAGCATTTCGCGGGAAATGTCGCAAACCCGAACCAGGATCATATTCCCGCTCCGAAAGAAGTTCGAGTCCCGTTCATACAAGTACACGTATATACCACAATCGAGAACCAAACAGTCCACCAGAGATGCCGGTGCTCTCCACAGGCTGACCGATCCAATCCTACCGATCCCAGCTGATCCTCTTGGTCGACCAATTTGGATGGCTCAGTCCGGTTCAGCTCAGCTCAGCTCAGCTCAGCTCAGTTCTTGTGCCTCGAGTCCTGCCTCTCGAGCACAAACTCGCCCTGCACGAGCAGTGTCCCCTCGGGGGTGAGGTACGGCGAGTCCCTAGCGATTTCCCCAGATCAGATCGATAAGAGTAGAAGAAGAGGAAGCAGACGCACTCATACTCCAGCGTCGCCCCGCCCGGAACGCTGGCCAGCTTGACCTCCACCGCATGCCCGCCGGGCTCCAGCTTGCGTTTCCTCAACTTGACCTCCACCTTCTCCCCTCCCTCCCTTCCCAAGTGCAGCAGCCCATCAACAGGCGTCGCGGCGCTGCCCTTGAGCAGCTTGAGCGCGAGCACCCACGCGCCCGAGTCGATCGAGATGGTGCACTGCCAGGCGCGGCCGCGCGCGATCCACTGCGTCGCCACGCGCCGCGCGACCTTGACGCGCTTTGTGAAGACGGGGACGGACCAGGAGACGCGGAACGTGCCTACGCCCGAGTCGGACACGTGCTGCACGAGCACGGGCGAGATCTTGCTCCCTGCTCCAGCTCCTGCTGCTTGGCCCGGGCCGCTGAGCGGCGAGCTGGGCGAGGAAATAGAGCCTGAGGCGGAGGCCGGGGACAGCCCAATCACGCTCTCGGCATAACTCGTCTTCTCGAACGTGGCGTACGTGCGGAGCACCTGGAAGAGCGCGTTGGCGTCGTTGAGCATCAGCGCTGCCCTTGCGTCCGCTACTGTCGCGGGGGTGAGCGGGACGGACAGGAGGAACTCGAGGATATCGTTCCCCACTGTCGTCTGCCCCTGGCCCTGCCCAGGGGGGTACTGGAAGGCAGCACCCGAGGCAGCACCCGAGGAGGAAGGGGTGTGGCACACAGCCAGAATGGCCCAGTACAGCGGTGGGTGGCCCTCCACAGGCTCCTGGATAAGCTCGTCGAAGCTTATCCCGTGCGGGCGGCAGGCATGCTGGCAGGAGTGGAGCACGTCGAGCGCGCCTGGGTCGGACAGGTTGCGCAGG
>KV423985.1:24904-92861 GCA_001632435.1 Calocera cornea HHB12733
TTAGCTTTGCTGGTACGCGAGGGGGAGGAAGAGGACGGAGGTGGGGTGGGGGATGGGACTCACCAGCGACCTGAGCGTCCCGCGCATCTCCTCAGCCTTCTGCTTCCTCCTCCACATCTCCAGCCAGCTCCCCGCATTGGCCAAGTCCCACAGGCTGCCCTCCTGCTCCTGCCCGGCCCCGCCCGCGCCGCCCGCCACAGCAGAAGGAACAGCGTCGGTGAGCACGGAGAGCGCTGATGCTAAGGGCCGCTTCTCGCTGCTCGACCCGAGGGGGGAGTGGGCGGGTGGGCGGGTGAGGGTGTCGTAAAGCGGGGGGGCGTCGTCTGTGTACTGCGTGTTCTTCATCTTGGCCTGGTTAGCGGCGAGGCGAGGGCGGTGGGGTGAGGCGAGGTGAACGACCGAGGAGTGCTACCCGCTATCGTTGACGATGGGAACGGCAGGAAGACAGAGCAAACCCCGGCGGGTGGCCTGCCCGAGGTGTTGCGGCGCAGTCGGGCCACAGATGGAGGTGCATCGCTCTCCGCAGTCTCGATGACAATTGCGCTTGGCTCAGAAGGGTTCGCCGTGTCGGGCGTAACAGGCGGGCGGTATCTCCGACAATGACAATGACCACGTGATTGTCGTCCTGGTCATCACCTCGACCTCCTCAGAGCCCGGGTCACCCTTCTCAACACAGCAGCTCGCCTCCTGCTCCCCCGTGGGCACGCTCGACCAGTGCGGCGTTCGCGCGGACCCAGGGACGGAGGGGGAGAGCGTGGGGGAAAGCGTGGCTTTTCTCCGCCTGCACGTTGTGCGCCTGTCGCTCTCGCCTGCCCTCTGCCAGGGGGCAGGCATCTGACTAGTGTTGCACGTACCGCTCCACTCCCTCTCCTCCCTTCCGGCGCTTCCAAAAACCCCGCCAGCCCCAGTCTCAGTCGCGGCACTGTGCCACTTCCTCACCCCTCCCACCTTCCTCGCGCACTCCCCGCCGGCGATGGAGTACCTCCGCCGGCCGCTCCTCCCCACAACAACTCAGCACGAGTTCGGCGAGCAGTTCACTCGCGCCCTCAATCCCATCACGCACGTGCCAGGCTTCCTGGGCTTCGCCCTCTCCTTCCCCGTCCACCGGGACACCCCGGCAGCAGAACCCTGCGGCGGGGAAGGTGAAACCCTCCTCCTCATCGGCTGACGATCCGTGCAAGCGCACACCGCAGGCCTCTCCGCCAGCCTCGGGTACGCCGCGTTCAGGCGCCGCGGGGATGGGCGCTGTCCTTGCCCGGCGCGACTGTGCGTACGGGGCGGGTGGGAGCGGCTGGACATGCGGCATTATGCGCTTGACATGTGAGATCATCATCGGTTGATTGAGACGGCCTGCGGCTTAAATTTGTTACACTTTATAACCCAAATCGCCCTAGGCAAAGGTTCACTGTACCACGTTGAGACCCAATTGCAAGGGAAAGCGTACATCCAAAGATCCCGACACCTCCCACCGCACACCTCACACCCCCTTCTTGAGCTTCACCTTCATCTCCTCCACCCACTTCTTCTCCGCTTCGCCCCTCGGCAGCACATACACCTCCACCCACCCGTCCCGGCACACTATCCCGTCCCCCTCTCCCTCCTTGCCAGCCGCAGCAGGCCAAACGTCCAGCAGCTTCCGCCCCATGCCCAGCTTCAGCACCCGACCCCGAACCGTGACGACGTACACGCTGACCGCACCGATCAGGTATTCGCCTTTGCTGTCCCAAGGCGGGGGTGAGGATAGCACCGGTGCGAGCTGGGACTGGAATGTCGACGACTCGGGGAAGGCGATGAGCAGATCGGACTGCGCCTCGAGCGGGTAGAGCAGGAGGATGGGCACGACCAAGGGCGAGGTGGGCGGCGGGGGAGTGAACGGCGCTGGCGGGATGGGGGCGGCGGGGAGATAGGAAGGGTCGAAGTACGGAAACGCCTCTTGCGGTGGCGGCGACTGGGTAGTAACGAGTGTGATTGCCCGTGCTTTGAGCGCCGCCTCGACCGCTTGTCGCATCTCGGCCTTTTCGCGCTTCTCCCTTAGCTTCTGCAGCTCCTTCTCCCGCCCCGCGCGCGCCGCCTCAAGCGCCTTTGCCACCCCCGCATCACCAGGCTGCAGCGCAGACGCGCGCGTGAGCACGTCGACCGCTTCATGCCATTTCTCGAGCTTTGTGAGCGCTAGGCCGGAGCGGTAGTAGGCTTTTGAGGAGTTGGGCGACGCGAGGAGCACGAGGGAGGTGTCGGCGAGCACTTTGCGGTAGTTCTCTGCTCGGTTTGTCAGTTCATCGTAAGAGAGCGTGTAAGGACGGTAGGGCGCACGTAATTCGAGATTGCATGCAGCGCGGTTCAGCAGCAGGCTTTCGCGCAGCTTCATATCATCCGGCTTCGCGTCGATCCCCTGGGTGTAGAATCCCATCGCCTCCCGCCACCTCTTGCCCCGAAAGTACTCGTTCCCCAACTCCTTAAAATTCAGGGCGACCTCTGTTCCCAGACAACACCACAATGCGTATAAACGTAAGCATGGGTGGGAAGGGCTGGGGCTGGAAACACGCACGCACCGTCCGGCGTGCCCTCGTGCACGAGGGACTGGAGCGCCTCGAGCGCTATGTTGGACGGCTCGCCGTCGTCCTCGCCCCGTGCGGACCCGGAGGGCAGGGACTGCATGAACAGCGGCGTCTTATCGAACTCTTGTAGAAACTTTTCGACATCTGCGGGCGCGGGCGGTTGGGGGAAGGGGGCGGACATGATGGGTGATCGGAGTGTGGGAAGATGGTGGGCGGTAGGGAGGGCTGAGAGGGCATGAAATTATGCGCGGGAGTAGGGTCCTACAGTATGACGTGTACTTTTGCTAACACCGCAAACTACGGATGGATGACATTACAGTATCTCAATGTGAACAGCAGTTCGATTGCACTAAACTCCTGGCTCTCTTGGACGTGGTTGACTCATTCTCTTCTGCAGCGTGCTTCTCGACACCGATGTTGACGTGTAGGTGCTCCCTCAGCAAGGCTTCCAGTGCTGCGAATCGATCCTACCCAGCTATTCGTCAGCGTCATTCGCATGCCTTCTCCATGTCCTCGTACCTTGAGAGCAGACAGTTCTCTTTGGGTTCTCTCTTCCTTTTCATCATCTTCTACTCTTCTTCCTCGGACAGGTGCCGCCGCTTTCACACCTGGCTCATCGATATTGGGAGCAATGACCTCGAGGGGATCCTCCAGAGGCTCTGACTTAACCGGTGGTAACTCCGTCTTCTCCAGATGCTCGATCTTGAATACGGGTATTGATGAGCCACGATGTGGTGAATTCGCGGTGCCAGGGTGCTCTCCAATCAATTCGATCCCGTCGCGGTTGTCTCTTGCTTCATCTTGTGCCCCATCCTCGTTGACATGCGAACTCCGCGTTGCTGGGGAATATCGTGCCATATCCCATATCTGGTTCTCGCGGCTCTCTGAGCTAGGCTATGGCTCATATCCATGCCTCTCTTCCTGCGCGACGGTGTCTGTGCTGTCCCGGGCACGAGCATCCCCACGTGTTTGCGGCTGAGTTGGCAAAAGCGGGCCTGGCCTCGCATACTTGCCTCTATACGGTTGGCCCCACAGAGTAAGCGGAGTCATAGCGTGAATTCCACATTTGCTTCGGTGCTTCGTTCCGATCCTCCCAACGTCCATCAGCTTGCCATGCTGGTACGGGGCGGTGTGGGAATGTAATGTGGGACAACTTTGGCTCGCTCTTCAGGCGCTCTATGGGACCGTACATCAGAAGAAAGGTAGGATGCTTCACACCAAAGAACATCACCAATAGGACCATAATGAAAGTAGAATGTAGCTGCTATCTCCTTGTCCAGAGTTATTGAAGCATCAGGGATCCCAGGCCAATTTTTTCCAGGGCTCCATTTAGGCCAAGGTCTGTACCAAACTGCACATCAGCCAGAGCGCGATGCAATGTTTCAACTGCATACATGATTCCGTGCCAACCCTTCTTGCCGGAACCGTTGTTGAGAGGACAAACGAAAAAGCGAGGGCCCTCGCGGCGACGTACGTGTGGCAGAGCCGTCATGCTCTTACGAGCATTATTTTGACGGCGTTCGGGTATGACCCAAGAGCCAGAATGGATGACCAGTCGTATCGTCCCAATTGCGGAGCAAATTGACGGATTCTCGAGCTTCTCGTCAGGCGTGTCGTCTGCGAATGCCTCTTCAATGAGTCAGGGCCAGATAGACCGTGTTTAAGGTACATAACTACCGGATTCTTTCACTTTAGCGAAGACCATGCGTCGTTCCTCAATCTCTCTCCCGAGGTCTATGCTCGAGATGGAAAAACTCCGGTCTGGACCATCCTTTGCATTGATGTATCTCCCGTCAGCAATGACAACACCTCTGCAGCCCGCCGTTGCTCCGTGAAAGTTAGGCGGGAGTATGCGCCAGATGTTTTCTGGATGCTTCCACTCCACAGATATGGACTTCAGATTTCATATAAGTTAATGGTATAAGCGAGGATATTGCGAAGAAGTAATGCGAGACATGTCACCTTTCCTTCCTCTGACTCAATCCAGCAATGCGCGATCGGTGGCCAAACTGGAATCGTCGATCTGAACTCCAAGCTCTGTCGCCACCTTGCCATCACTTTGCACTCGTGCTTCATACTCTGGGGTATAGGCATTATATGTGCTCTCGCTGAATCAGAGAGGTTTGGCGGATGAAAAGCACAACTGTCAGACGAAGTAGAGTACAGAGTGACAGTCCTGCAGGCGCAATGGCTACCAAGCAGAACACGTCAGAGAAGTAGCGCATCGATAAATGCCGGCGTTCTGATGGCCGATGGCAGGCACAGCCATCGGCATGACGCAACCCCTTGCGGAATCCCTTCCTGCTGTCCGTCGTTTCAGTTGCGCGTTCTCGCTTCCCTTGGCCTGCCGAATTTTTTGTCGCCATCGTCCTTTGGCGTCAACACAGAGGGCACGACAGGCCCAACGGGGAGGATATGGATGATCTTCCTTGAATTGTCTACATCAGCGAGTATGAATGATCCGCGGAAATGGGCGAAGACCTCCGCAGATAGCATATCATGGGATGTAGGTACTAGGCCCAGACTCGTGTCGATTGAAACATATGCATCCGGCTCTGACAATAATTCAGAACCCAAAGAAAGCCCCTCGACTGCTTTACATCAACGCCGCGCCTTCTTGGATACACCCGGCTCTTGTTCCCCCAACGTGTGCTTATCGACCCCGAGGCTGATGTTCAGATGCTCCCTCAGCAAGGCCTCTATGGCTGCGTATTGATCCTAATACACAGGTATCTTGGTGTCAGCACACTTTCAGTATGTTGTCTTCATGTTTGCGAACCTTGAGAGAATCTAGCTCCCGTTTAAGCTCAGTCATGCTACCCGCCTCTTGTCTGACCGTCTCTTGGGAGGGTGCATCCGCTTCTTCTTGCCACTCCGTGAGGTCACCGAGGTGTGCAAGTGCACTTGAATCAAATGGAACCTCTTGATCTTCTTCCTTGATAGAGAGTGGGTAGGGCTGCAGCTCTTCAATCTTGAATAGTTCTCGAGCTCCGCTGTGGTCTGAGGATGAAACGAGGCCTTTGCGCTCACTGAGGATTGCTATTTCCCCAAGACTTGTAGGACCGTCAGACTCCATATCGGAGGTTTGGTTGACTGCTTGGTGACCTTGCAACTCATCTAACGTCTCCTTCTCTCCCGCCATGTCAGCTGATGAAGGTTCAGAGGATATCCCCGTTCCTCGTGGTTCCCGGAGGAGTGTGCTGGACAAATTGCCTACCGTTGGTGTTCGCGACTGAATGGGTGGATGGGACAAGATCGGGGAGAATTCGCCCCAGTACGGCCGACCCCACATAGACTCTAGTACAAGGTTTGACTCGTTCGAAGTTCTGAAAGTTGCTGGGCGGCGTTGATAGCTGTCCTGCCAGCTGAGGGGCCTGGTAGTTCCGCCAGCGCTAGTTGGAGGAGAAGCGAGATTGTTGTTCTTGGCCAGAAATGGACGGAGAATTGGAATCGTTTGTAGCTTGTCTATCCAAATAAAAATCTTCAGCGATGAACTAGGGTGAGTGGTGCACAGGAGCTGTACCGGTTGGCCCATAATGAAAGCAAAAAACGAGGGTAGCGTCCTGGTTTGGCATGAAATAGGGACTAAGTTCGCACTGCGAGTCCGCTTTTATGTATCGGAGACACTCTCCCGGCCTGTTTGCGAGTTAGATAGATATCCGTGAAGACGCACGTGAGCAGTTCAGTATGTACATACACAATTCTATGCCAACCTGCAGCGGCAGAGTCACTGTTGACTGGACAGATGACGAAATCTGAGTCTGGGGAGCTGTAGTAGTTATGGCTAGCTGTCTTTCGAGCGGCTTTGGGTGCTCGAATCTTCTGTGGAACACCACTACTGGCAACGCGAGGCGGACTGGGGATGGGAGAGGGAGGTTTCGGCACGATCCAGGATCCCGACTGTACGACAAGTCGTATGGTTCCAATTGCGCCAGAAATTGTCGGATTTTCCACCTTTTTAGCGGAATGGGCATCTGCGTGGCCTTCAGTTCTGGATGAGGGAATCATTTTCCGCTGAAAAGTACTTGCCGATTTCTTTGACCGTGCAGCATTGCATTTTCCTTTCTTCCACAATAGAACCAAAATCGATGCTCGAGATCTTGAAGCTATCCTCGGGCCCAAACTTGGAGTTGATGTAGATGCCATCGACGATCAATGTTCCTTTGCAGCCAGGCAAAACCCCATAGAATCCTTTCTGTGGCTTTACCCATTCTCCCACAGTGTGCTTCCACTCCACCGCAATGGACTGGGCGTAACCTTAGCATTGATATCAGAAGGCGGGCAGGGAGAGGCTGCACACCTCCCCTTCCCATGTCTCAATCCAGCAGTGAACGGTGCGTTCCCTCTCCGAGTCTTCCACCTCGACGCAGAGCTCTTCGGCCAAGTCATATCCAGTGCGCACCCGCACTTCGTATCCACCCAGCTGCGGCATAGCAGTCCGTAGTTGAGGATGAAGTTGAAAGTACGAGAAGGAGAGGTGTCAAAGACAGGCAGACAAGGGCAGGGGCAGACCTTCCAGAGTGGAGACGAGAGAGAGCCGTCTAGAGAGGGGAGTTGGCGACGAACGAGAGATGCGCTGCGCGCCGAAAGGAGGCAAACAATTTTTTTCATTTGTGGTCAGGTCACGTTTTCGGTGATCACATTCGCGTTGCGACGCGACGACGGGCCCGGGTTGCATCCCATTGCACTCTCTGAGCTACAGACGTCTGGAACGGCACGGAAAGTCGCCGTAGTGCAACATATACAGTCTCTCTCTGCTATCATCTGCGTGTCTGAATTCAATACAAGCTCTTGCGTCTGAGGTGTGTTCTTTGGCTCGGTCAGGTTGATATCCGAAACAATGCCGCTTAGAGCCGACGATCGGCCTCTCCATCGGCATGACGCACCACCCCCTTCCCAGTCGGTTCTTGCCTCTCCACGCGCACGCGACCCCTCCCCGACGTCGCTTCTCCCCGCTTCCCCCCCGGGAGCATGTGCACGAACGATAGAGAATCATCATCATGGTTCATTGACGGATGGCACGCCGATGTCCCCGCACAGCTGATACAGGGGGCGAGGGACGGCGAAGGAGAGGGTGGATTCTCACTCTGCACCGTCTCTCACGCTCGCCGTCTACTCACCTGACGAAGTCCTACGTATGACGTGTAACTACTTGACAGACGGTACTTTTGCTACCGCCGGTACAGTCGACGAGTTCGGCATGACATTACAGTAACTCGATGGAAGGCTCTTCGATGACGTCTAATCAACTCCGCGTCTCATCAACTCCTCGCTTTCTTGGACGTGGGCACGCTCCTCCTCCTCCGTGGCGTGCTCGTTGGCTCCGACATTGATATTCAGGTGCTCCCTCAGCAAGGCTTCTAGTGCCGAAAATCGATCCTACCGCGTTCTTCGTCAGCACCTGTATTTGCACCTTGAGAGCAAGCAGTTCTCTTTGGGTCCTCTCTTCCTTCTCGTTCTCTGCCATGTTTCCTTCTCGGAAGGGTCCGGTCGCTCCGACTCTTTGCTCCTCGATATCGGGTACAACATCCTCAGCATGATCCTCCAAGGGTTCTACCTTAACCACCCGTAGCTCCATCTCCTCCAGAGGCTCGATTTTGAATGTCGGTCCCGATACAGCATCATCAGGCACAAGCGCAATGTCTGGACGATCTGCAAGAACTCCAATCTCGTTGTCTCTGGCTTCGTCTGGTGCCAAATCCTCGTGCAGAGGATTTGGCCTGGCTCGAGTGCCAAAGGGCACGCGGAAGAAGTTTGACACAGGCGATTGATGGTCGCAGCAAGGTCCCTGATATGGCTCACCGAAGTTGGTTGATATCCACTGGTGTTGAGCCTCATTCTCAGACCTGGGCGAAGGACCCGAAGCACATTCCTCGCTGTTAGAGCTGTACATTTGGTGATTGCATGAGCAAGAGCGCAGCGCGCGACCAAAGAAGGGGGCCGTACTGTAGATTATTGTGGACCCGAACCGTATTCTAGAAGATAACTCCACACTCAGGCTCGTCCTCAGATTAGTAGCAGCTTTAGGGTCGTTCGACATGTACTACCACCACTAGCCTGTCTTACAACAACTTGAGAGCTCTTGTACTGCAAGAAATCAAGTCCTGAGTCTCTTGGAGGAGGAGGACACCCCATCCACTGCGGTGCGCTTGTCAATCCCAATGCTGACATTCAAGTGCTCTCGCAACAAAGCCTCCAGTGCTGCAACTCGATCCTAATGAGTCGATTGTCAGGTTGCTATGCACGACTCTTTGCAAAGGTCAACCTACTTTCAGAGCAACCACTTCTCTGTCCCTCCGGCTGTCTCCGTCTTTGCCGCTTGTTTCTTCTGTTGCGATCTCCTCAAATTGTTCCTCCCTTTCCTCGTCTGGCCCATCAATACTCTGTACGACGTTCTCCATCTGGACAAGATCCTCTTGTGGTTCTTCCTTGATCGTCAAGAGAGTAAGCTCTTCCAGAGGTTCGATCTTGATGCCGGATGGCTGTTCTTGATCCGTGGGTATATCAAGACCCTTGCACTCTGCAATGACTGTCACTCCGTCGTCGCTCCGACCGACTTCCGGGGTTGTCTCCCCACCGTGTGAATTGGGGGCTGCTGGGGAGTGGTCGGAGCTGGCTGAAGTCTGCGTCTGGATATTGTCGGTCTTCTCGGAGACTTCCTGCACTTGTGACTCCTTCTGTCTGTAGCTCTCAACGGTGTTCGAAAGAAGACTGATGTGAAGTGTCTGTGGATAGGGCGGTACATAACAGCCCTCTTCGTCATCATCAGCTGTGCCCCATGGTATTCTTCGTGTGCCTGGAACGCGTATGTTGGAGTCGTGTTGGGTGGTCGGCTGACTCATGCCACTGTCTCTAGATTGGGCGGAAAGCATCTTGATATCTTTGAAACTGACGTGAGAAAGATAAGGGTTGCTCTTCAGCCTCTCTGTTCACGTGTGAATTAGCAAATCTCTGATCGCCACAGCAGCTATTCCACAGTACCAAGTGGCCCATAATGAAAGCAGAAAATAATGGTTTTGCCAGTGGGAAGGAAGATGTTCTGTAAGTTCCACGGCAGCGGTAGAAACCCTTTGACCCGGGCTCCCGGTCTGCCAGTTACTGAGGTCAGAAAAATTAGATGACAAAGACTTCCACCATGACCTACATGATTCTATGCCAGTCTACCACAGCCGACCCGCGGGCAACTGGAGGAACGAAGAAATCGGGGCCGTCCTCACGATGGATTCTTGTCGCCGTGTTTTGAGCAGCTCTGACCTCTTGCACGTTTTGTTTTCTTTGAGCCCCAAAAGCCTCTAGCATCTCCAGCTCTTCTTTCGTGTGCCCGTATAGCTTGAAGCTCGGCAGGAAGAATGATGTTGGAGTCTTTCCAGGAACGCTCGGTGGGAGACACAAAGAGCCGGTTCGAACAGTAAGTTGTATGGTGCCAATTGAAGAACCCGGCCAAGCACTCTCATCAAGTTCGTCAACAGCCCTGTCTATGTGGTTTTAGGGAGTTGATAGATGCAGAGAAAGAGCTGGAAGAAACACACCGCTACCCTTGACCGTAGCAAGGACCATCTGCCTTTCTTGCACTTCATCGCCAACATCTATGGTCGATATCTGGAAGGTCTTTCCAGTGCCATTCTTGCTGTTGATGCGGATCCCATCTATTTTGAGGACACCCCCACAGGCAAAATGTAACATGCTATCGTCCTCAGAATTGGGAGACCAGGGACTGCTTGTGTAGCTCCATTCCACAGAGACGGACTATAGATTAGTTTAGCTAGACTCTTGTAAGGTGTGCATTGCCAAAGCTCACCTTTCCTTCCTCG
This sequence comes from Calocera cornea HHB12733, assembly GCA_001632435.1. Taxonomy (NCBI): domain Eukaryota; kingdom Fungi; phylum Basidiomycota; class Dacrymycetes; order Dacrymycetales; family Dacrymycetaceae; genus Calocera; species Calocera cornea. The sequence goes on from KV423985.1 coordinate 35,271, forward strand.
GACAGAATCCAACAGTGAATGATCCGTTCTTTCTCGTTCTCAGACTTCTCGACCTCGATGCCGAACTCGTCTGCGCGTTTGCCGTCAATGCGCACCAGTGCTTCGAACCCTTCGAATTCAGGCATAGAAGTCGCAGGAAGTGTAGGCGTTGGGGAGTGATGGGGGACGTGAGAAAGGATAGCACGAGACAACAGTATGCGCGAGCCGTTTGAAGTGGGGACGAAGGAGAGATGTCCAGGGAAGGGAGGAAAGAGCGATGAGCCGCGCCAAAAGGATGCAAACGACTTTTTCTTTTGTGGTCAGGTCACGTGCTTTGTGATCACATTCGCGTTGCCACGCGACGACGGGCCCGTAGCTCTCCGTCCGTGCTTTAACCGACGTATGGAAAGATCAGGAAAGCAGTCGTAAAGCGGTGCGGGACGTCTGCCCTACGAGCCTGGGACAGCTTCAAAGTGTTTCTACTCTTTACCTGCCATCACCGGTGCACAGGCAGACATCGGAGATAAGACCGTTACAGCCGACACTCGGCACCTCCGCGGCATGACGCATCCCATGCCCTTCCCGTCCCTCCGTGCTCTCCACGCGCACGCGACCCCTCTCCTTGCGTCGCTTCCCCCGCTTCCCCACCGGGGAGCATGTGCACGAACGATGGAGAAGCATCATCATGGTTCATTGACGGATGGCACGCCGATGTCCCCGCATGGGCGATATAAGACGCGAGGGACGGCGAAGGAGAGGGGGCCTTCTCACTCTGCGCCGCCTCTCACGCCCGCCGTCTACTCAACTGGCGACGTCGAAAGCTGAACTCCGGACACCATGGCCACCTCGCATATATCAACCGCTGAGGAGCTGAGCAGCGCTCCCAAGCCCGCCCCGACGTACACCGAGAACGCCAACCCGAGCCTGACCGAGAAGGGCGCACTCTCGAACGACATCCTGTCCTCCTCGCCCGAGCACCTAGAGCACGTCCACCGGCGCCTCCTGCTCAAGACCGACCTGGCCATCATGCCTCTCACGGCTCTGCTTTACTGGCTCGCCTCGCTCGACAGAGGTAACCTCGGCAACGCGCGCCTGCAGGGCCTACCCGCCGACATCCTGGGAGGCGACCCGAAGGGCAACCTCTTCGCCCTCTGCTCCTCGCTCTTCTACATCAGCTACATCCTCTGCCAGGTTCCCGCCAACCTCGTGGTGAAGAGGTTCGACCCAGCAGTTGTTATCGGGTTGAGTGTGGTACTGTGGGGAGTGGCTAGCGCGAGTCAGGCGGGTGCAAGGAATTTTGGGGGAGAACTGGTGTGTAGGCTGTTCATCGGCGTGTTCGAGGCCGGATTTGGGCCAGCGATACCGCTGTACTACGTGCGTCCTCTCCCGCTCTACCTTCCCTACCCGATGCTGATGATCAGCAGAGCTACTTCTACACCCGAGCAGAGCACGGCAAGCGTACCGCCCTCTTCATTGGTTCTGCAGCCTTGTACGCCCTCCCTCCCCTTCCTATCCCTCCCACTCCCATCCCACTAACACCACCCCAGCGCAGGCGCATTCGGCGGCCTCATAGCGTACGGCGTGCAGAACCTTCCGTCGCCCCCTATATCCCACTGGCGCATCCTCTTCCTGATCGAAGGCCTGCCCACCATCCTCATCGGCCTGCTCACGATCTGGGCGCTCCCCAACCGGCCGGCGGACAGCAGGTTGTACACGGAGGAGGAGCGCGCTGTGGTCCTGCAGAGGCTGGGGAGGGAGTCAAAGGTCGAGAGTGATAAGACGGTGCGGTGGAAGCAGGTCCGAGGGGCGCTGGGCGACTGGAGGGTTTGGGTGATGGGCATGGTGCGCTCCTCGCGTCCCTCTTCGACGGGATGTAGCGGCTGATGGGTTGACGCTTGACAGATCTACCAATCGCTCAACCTCGCGCTCGGGTCCATCTCCTCTTTCCTACCGACAATGTATGCGCATATCCTTGTTCTCACCCACGGAAATATCTACTAACGCAGACGCAGTATCAACACCCTCACGCCCTCCCCGGCGCGCGCTCAGCTGCTCACCGTCCCGCCCTATGCAGCGGCCTTCGCTACGATGCTCGTGTGCGCGTTTATCTCGGACCATTTCGCGGTGAGGGGGCCGGTGGTCGTCGTTTTGCTGCTGGTCTCAGGCTTGTGCGTGTCATCTACCATTGTTGCTGGTTGTGGAGCTGATATGGGGATAGCGGGTTCATGATGTTGTTGATTGATCATACGCATTTGTATGTGCATTCAAAGGCAATTTGGGGAGCGGGACGCTGACATGGTATGGGACCAGCTCGGTGCGATACGGAGGCACGTTCCTGGCATGCATGGGCACGTACACTGGTGTACCACTCGTACGTTCCTTCCCGACGCAAAACAATGCCGAAGCTGATTCAATATCTGTAGATGATGTCCTGGTGTGCTGCCAAGTGCGTTCTACATAAGCAATGGCCTTGTGCACCCGCTGACCGCGTCGTAGCTACGGCTCGGAGACTAAGCGCGCCGTCGCGCTCGCCCTCATGATCGGCTTTGGCCAATGTTTCTCCGTCGTAGCCAGCTTCATCTGGCCTACGACTGACTCGTGCGTTTCCCTCCTACATCTCCTTACCCGGTACATGGCCTGAATATGTGGCCCAACAGGCCATTCTACCGCAAAGGCTTCATCCTTTGCATGACCTGGTCCTTCTTCGGCGCTGCACTCGCACTGCTCCTCTCCATCCACTTCAGGATGACCAACCTTGCGCGCGACCGACGCGAGGGCAGACCGGAGAAGGACGTGTCCCCGCAGACTGAGACGTTGGCGGATAAGGTGCGTCTTTCGCTCGCTCGGGATGCATGTGGAGAGAAGCTGATGGGGGATCGTTGTAGGCGCCGGGGTTTAGGTATATGTGGTGAACAATTGGGTCCGAGCGAAGGAATGGCAGGGAGAACGTGTAGTTAACGACCTTTTGTACGTTACGTGCAATGAATGCTTGTTCAATGAACTACTGTATTCAGATCTCCGAGGGTCAAGTAGGGATCTGGACGCGTCTTCCGAGAAAATCGGGGTCTGCGGTCTGTGAAGACAGTCATCGGAAACGCAGTTGCGACGGGGCGTGACGCGTTCGGCTGTTCAAAAGCTGCGTATGTGGCAAACAGGTTCCTCTTCTCGCATCCCTCTTTCGTCGTTCCTCTTTCCTCTGTCCTCCTCCCTACTCGCTCGCGCGATCGCTCATCCTACAGTACCACGTCCATTCCCTTATTCCACGGACCATGCCGAGCCTGGGAGGTGTCCAAGTGCGGACGTACGTGGATGAGGACCTGTCCGAGGAGTATAGTGTGAGTGTGAATGAGCAGCACCGAGAGGCGCACTGCTGGATCGTCTCCGAGGCTGGAAAGGTCAGTCTTCCTGCGCCAACTGCCAACCTCCTGGGACGCGCCTCTAACGCGTCTCTAACGCACCCCAATAGTCCTTCCACCTCGTCTGGCGCGCCTGGTCCGAAGCCACCCTAACCGAGAGCTCCATCGGCCGGCTGACGATCGACGGGCGCATGCATAACTGGGCCGTGCAGTCCAAAACCTGGCGATGGCTCAGCACCACGCGCGCTTTGGCGGGCACGGAGGAGAGGAGCTTGGTCTTTGCTGAGGCCGTCGAAGCCGGTAAGCTGCAACGACGCCTCAAGTACGCAGAGGCCCTGTACTGATCTTGGTGTTTGTAGATCCGTATTACATGGGGGAGTGCGAGCCCGACTATGTCACGACGGAGATCGGCACCATCATCCTAGAGGTTCAGCTGGGCGAGTGGCTCCCGCAAGGCAACACAACGGAAGCGCAGATTGCGTGGACCACCACCACTCCGTGGCGCAAGACTCAAGCTGTTCGCGTGCGGCGTCTCCCACCAAACTCCGGTAAAAGTCGTTGGCACCGAGTAATGTGAGTGGTGCTTGGCATGCTGCGTTCGCCTTATAATGTGGCGAAGTCCAGGGAAGCATGTCACGCAGCAGATATCAACCGAGCCCGGCACATTCAAGTACACTGCAAATGAGAAGCCGTATATGTTCTATTTTCATTATGGGCCTGAAGGTGGGCAGCTCCCTCACCAGCCCATAGGAATCCTTCCGCTAACATTGAGTTGGCAGCCCTTCTCAGCAGCTGCGGTATCCAGCTCAAGACACCCTGGTCCTTGAGTCCTGTGATTGGGGCAGAGGCTGAGTGCATTAGGGATGCTGCAGCGCTCGAAAGTAAGCGAATCGGCACCTTTTACACGGCAACTCATAATTCATTTCGCAGGGGAGAGGCAGTTGCGAGCATATTGGGAAGGCTGGAATCCAACCATGGCACCCCTTCCGGGAATTCAAATCATGCAGATCGCTCAAGCCACAGCCCCTTCTTCAAGAAACGCACTGAGGCTCGAATCACTGGAATGGCCGAAAACACAGCATACACACTCAACCGCTGAGGATTTTCGCGGTCTATGGGCGGGGACGGAGTTTTGAAGTCATATTCATCACCAGGAACTTGAATTGAGATCCCGAGCGTAGAGAATCATCAGAGGTCCATAATCAAAGCTTCTTCACAGCCATGTGATCGTCACTTACACAAGGCTTGAATGGCCGTGAGAGCGGACAGAAACTGGTACACCTTAAGAGCACCTTTCTCACACAAATACAGGACGCAGGGGCTGGTAAAGGTCTCTGAGGTCCAAGGGAAGTCCTCCTATATGAGACGGGCTGACGTTACGTCCGTCATGCAGACGCGTAGAGATTTTGCATCCCACGTTCAAGTCTGACTTGCTAATGAGTGACTTCGCCACATGCGGAAGCATTGTGATACCGCTTTCTCTCTTCTTGACGACCGCCATTCCCCGCTCAGCAGACAGCGTACTCCCATCCATAATCACTCAAATCAAAAGCATGCCTTCCCTCGGGCCGTACGAAGCCTGGGTGCGCATTGGCGGGATGAAAGCAGAGGAGTGTTGCGTGAGGCTCGATACGAAGATGAATGGTGCCCATTGCTGGATTGCGTCCGAGGAGGGAAAAGTAAGATATCTTCACAAGGCGATATTGCCTGTTCACTGATCCCATACCGCCGACCTAGTCTGTGGGGGTTGAGTGGAAGCACACAGCCAGAGATTGGAGAACGCCAAGTTCGGACTTCTCAGGCACTACAAATGGGTGCAAAGGGACATTGTTCATCGATGGAATCTACATGCATTCTCAATTTGGAGCCGACAAGCGCTTCTCAATAAGATCTACGGAAGTGAATCCGGTTGGATGGGAAGCTAGCGAGAGGCAGATGGTGTTTGTTCCTGTCAAGGTTGCCGGTAAGTGATGCTTCATTAACTCCTGCCCGTGCTCACTCAAAGAGGCATGCCTAGACAGCGGGTATAACGGGAAGCTCGAAGACTCGTTGATCGAAGCCTCCATAGGAACCATAAAGCTGGTTGTTACTCCTGGTCGCTGGACACGTCTCTGGTCACGAAATGCACTCCAGCGAAAGGAACGGTATCGGGAACCGACATACCACCACCCGCCATGGCTGCATACCACAGGCTCCAACTCAAGGACCAGAGCCGCAAGCTACCCTACCTTTGCGAAACCTGGTCGATCTCGACCACCGCCACTTTCTGTGTCCCCACTCAGTAGTGCCTCGAAAAAAGGCGGGTGGCATAGGGTCATGTGAGTGATGCTCGGTCTCTTTCAGCGCTCTCCATGCTTAATAGGACCTCCGAGTCTAGACCGGGTCCTGGAACCATAAGTCAACCATTTCCGCGTCATGGATCCTTCGAGGCCAGCAACGAGAAACCATTCACGTTCTACTTCCATTATGGCCCCATTGGTCTGTTGCTCACTTTGAATCCAGAGTTGTGCAGTCTGACAGAGTCTTTGCTAGACTTGCTGGAAGGCGACCCCAAGCGTTTTGGACTAGCTGATTTTGATCAAGCGCCTGAGATGACGCTTTCAAGCGAAGTCGCGCTGACACCAGATGAGGAGATGCTTGAAGACTTGGATAGAACTGAAGAAGAGTGGGATGAGTATGAAGAGTGGGTATATGACTACGAGTATGAAAGTCTGGAAGACTTTCTGGATGCATACAACGAGGATCGCATATCCAACTGTTGGGGTCGACCATATATCGATTCTCCTGACACGGAAGACAAGCAGAGCTGCACTGACAAGCGGCCGGATGAAGTCTCCCCTTCTCATTCAAGCTCTGGTATCCCGAACGACCGGCATCATTCAGTAACTCAAGATGTCCGCAGAGAGGACAGCAATGAGTCTCCTCCAGACATGGAGGTCCAATTTGTTCATGGGAGTCAAGAAACTCATGTCAAGATTGTACCCCTGGACGATACGCCGATTCCATCCTTTAAGTTGGAGTTTCACTCAATGGAGAGGGATACGGAAGGAGGTGGCGTTCCAACTCAAAAGGTTTCGCGGGTATCGTCCGCCGACCCTCGAGAAACTCCGGATGGAGAAGCAGAGAAGCAGGATCGGACTAAACGACTGGAGCTGCTCGTACTTAAGGTTTGTCGAAGACACTTTGTCTTCAGTCACTGTCTAACCCAGAGATGACAGCTACAGCACCGTGTGGTGGAATTGGAATCGCTGCAAGAACAGCAGGGAGACTTAACGCACGCAGGGAATGCAGCTGGGAAGCGCCCTGCAGAGGAAGATCAGTCGTCTGCCTCCAAGAGACCAAAAGTTGTGTTGGGATGAGGATGACGATCTGGCACAGCGTCAAGCAAATGACGATATGATACGCCTCTTGCATGCCTCATCCGTGATATGACTACACATAGTGGTGCCCTGTTTCTCAGGACACGCCTTCTGATTTCAGTTCCTCAATGTATGCCTACGCGCTGTTCTGTGCTTCGACAATGGAATTGTGTGTTATCATCTACTTCGTCCGAAAGGTAGATCATGAGCTACTGGCTTCAGCCATGCTCCCAATCCCTCATCATTGATGCTCTGGATGATAGTCCTTCCCGACAACTGCGCTTCCGCCCATGTCGAGTACAGTGTCCCTTCTGGTCGCCCTGAACATACAATCGATCCCCCCCTCCCCATATCTGTGCTTGATGTTCCTCGCCTCCAATTTATTTTCCAGGCTCTTCTTGCTCTTGAGCAGCACAGCGATGACGACTAACACGGGCAGCCCAGTGGCGTCCTCCAGTCCCTCGGGGAAGACAATGAGCTTGACGTTCTTGTCCGGATCGCGGATGCCGGCGAGCATAGTTGTGGTCTTGTGAAAGCGGATGTCGAGGGCAGGGCCAGCTTTGTACACCTCGAACGAGTGCTCAAAGTACTTGAGCTCAAATAGCGCCCCATGACAATTGTTGTGCCACATGAATTTCTATGAGCGCAGGTCAGCTCTCCGTACCGGTACGTGCGTTTAGGGGTGGGTTGGGTGCCCAAGTGAGGAGCGCACCTTGAGCGGGACCGGCTTGTCACCAAACTCTGTGTTCAACTGCGGCTCCGTCGCTTTGTCACGGGCCCAGATGAGGTCACAGATACTCCGGTCCTCCTCGCCCTTGATGGAGGTGATGCTTGCGTCCGCCGAAGTCTTGAGGCGACATACCCGGATAGAGGAGTGAGCCTAGATGGCAGTGCTGTTGAGCACGTCCTGGAGGCGAAGATGAACTGCAGCGGACCGTGGTATCCAGGTGGGGGAATGATGGAGTGGAGAAGGTCTAAGGAGGCGCGTCGTTGAGCGGAACATGCTCATGCTGCTCGTGCTGAGGCTCGAGATGCGCACCTCATGATCTGCAACAGGTGCGACGCGGGAGCTCTGCCTGTTGTCGTGGTACTCTGGTGGTGCTTTGCAGTCATTGAGATCAGGATTCAGATCTGGCGCCTCGTGTTGCGTCTAGAGCGGCCGTGCAAAGCGTGGTATAAATAGTAAATGTGAGCGTGATACGAAAGGACCACCAGCCGCTTCCATCCACCGCGGCAAGACTGTCGGACAAGACCGAACCGCATATTTTCCTCCAGGGACAGCTCGGACCATCGAGTTTGGCTCACGTTCCTCATTTGATGGGCCAGACAACGAGTGACAGACGATACGACACGGAGCGCAGCTGCGCCACCTTGAGCCAGGGCTTATGGGATGGGTGCCACCGCATGTCCCGGAAGTGCGGAAACGGACGGGTGTACAGACAGTGCCGAATCCCGGCCCGCATACCAACTTCGACGTCTGAGGTAGAAATTGCGGCTGGACAACGTCCAGATGATTATAGATTCCGTTGTCTCAACAAGCAATGCACAATGCTCGTTATGGGTCGTATACGGCATAGGCCTATCGTCTCCAGTTGACATGGACTTCGTCTGTCCTGAATCTAGAACGCATTCAGACATGTGCGGCTTGTCATTCGCAAACGATCTCACCTCTGCGTACAAGTACATTCCGCCAAATCTGCGCTCTCGCCCATACGATATGCGAGGATTCCTGCCTGGGCGATCATGATGCCGTTATCGATACAGAACCTGTGACTTGAGGTCAGACGGCCACCTCAGTTTGGAAAGGCCTCGCATAGCGCACCTTTCATCAGTCGCGAACACCTTCCCGCCTCGCTCCTCAGCCATCCTGCCCATCATCTGCTGCAGGCGCTCGTTGCTCCCCACTCCACCCACAATCAGCACTTCCCTGCTCCCAACATGCGCCATCGCCCGTTCTGTGATCTCTACCAGCATCGAGTACACCGTCTCCTGTAGTGAGAAGCACAGGTCTTGCGGGGTGATGACGTCCAGCAACGGTTCGTTGATCTCCTCGTCGGTCGGGTGTGGACGGAACCGCGTGTCTTGCGTGTACACTTCAGCGTTGGTGAGGATCCCACTTAAGCTGACATCCATCCCCTTCGTCGCGTAAGGCAGTGGTAATAGTCGTTTGCCGCGCTTCGCCTCTTGCTCGATGTTGTATCCTGGTGCAGGGTCGTTCGACAGACCGATGACGCGTGCGAAGCGGTCGAGCATGTTCCCGACGGCGATGTCGAGCGTCTCGCCGAATATGCGGTATCGCTGGCGAGAGTATGCGATCACTTGCGTGTTACCGCCGGATACGTAGAGCACGATCGGGTTGGTTGCGCCGGTAATGAGGCGACCCATCTCGATGTCTGGTCGAGTCACGGTCAGAGGTGTGGAGACGAGGACGGCAAGACTGTAACATACGTCCAACACAGTGGTTGACAGGAATAAGCGGCTTGTTATAGAGTAGGGATAGTGTTCGTGCTACGAGAGCAGTCGTTTGTAGCGGAGCTCCCATGCCAGGACCTGTGCATATTCATTAAGGGGGAAGCGGGGAGTCTGGTGCGGGCGTACCTTTCGTATAACAAATACAGTCCACCTCTTGCATAGTCACCCCTGTCTCCTTCAAAGCCTTGTTGACCACATCTATCACCCATTGCCGATGATGCTGCGCCGTATCTCTCGGCAAGAAGCCCTCCCCAGGCGGTGTGATGTACGTGTGTCGAACATTTGACAGGACCTTCGGCGGCGCATCGGGGTAGTGCGCCATGATCCCTGCGCCGAGCTTGTTGGCGCTGCCCTCCAGCCCGAGGGCCAGAACGCGTCGGGTGGGCGGTTTCAGAGGTGAGGGGCGTGGCGTCATATTGAGATGGTCGTGTGCATGGAGAGACGTGCGACCGTCGTCGGCCAGCACATCTTGGTACGGGTTCAGGGTTCGCAACAGTAAGTAGCCATTCCCCGAACGGCCACAGCCCAAAATTGCGAGAACAACAGCCAAAGCAGGTGACGCGTACTATAGACGCTAGTTTACCTTAGAATACAATTGAGACGACATTATAGAAACATAGATTCCCGTAATCATCATAAGCCTCTATCGCGGGTGCCCATCCAGCGTGCTTCACCGAGTCGACCACTCCCGACCATGGTGCCATGTCCATCCATCCGTCAGAGCTTAGACCATATACCGATAACCAGGTGCCTTGTCCGCAAACTCTCCGGTCTTCGGTAGGAAGCCATCCTCTGGCTTTCCCTCCTCCCGATCCCGACGATCGTTCTCGCGCTTGAAGTAGATCATCAGAAAGAGGGATACCAGCGCGCCCCAGAACTGCCAAGTCATGCAAAGGGTGAAGCCGAGCTTGTAGTACGGTCTAAACTATGGTCAGCATGTGCGCCACGATTGACGATAAGTATGGACATACCCATCCGTTGTCGGCCAGATGAAAGACGCGACGACTGAGAAGGTCTGACCGAAGCCGAAGACGATGGCGATGGCAGCCGCGCGCTTGGTCTCGGAACCGAAGTTTGCTTGGGCCCAGGAGAGCGTCAACGGAACCCCGGTGTACGTGCCCATGCAGGCGAGGAAGGCGCCGCCATAGCGAACGGAACTACGGCATGATATCAGCAGCTGTACGATCAGCTCCAATAGAAGAGACGCACAAATGGGAATGATCAACAAGAAGCATCATGTACCCACTATGATTGCATGGTCAGCTAGCAATGGTGCCCTCGCCACGAGAGAACTTACAATCCAGCAATGACGAGCGCGAACATGATGAACGGTCCGCGAACTTGGAAGCGATCTGAGAGGAACGCGCAGGTCATCTGCGTTGCGAACGCAGCGACGTACGGCGGTACCGTCATCAACTGCGCGCGGGCTTTTGAGGTCTCGAGGGTTGCGATACTGCAGAGCAACTGTCAATGCTCGCATATATAGGAGCTTAAAAGATACTCACATAGTGGGTAGGAAAGAGACGATAGAGCCGAGGGAGAGGTTGAGCGACTGATAAGCGAGGCCCATCACCCAGACCCTCCAGTCACACACCGCCTCCTTGACGTGCTTCCAAGCGACAGCCCGATCCTCCTCGACTTCGACCTCCTTGCTAATCCTAGCGATTAAGACGGCTTTCTCCTCTTCGGTGAAGCTCTTGCTATCTCGCGGGTGGGTGGGGAGGATGAAAATGGTGGCGATGCCGACGAGGACAGTCGGGAGACCTTCGATAAGAAAGAGGATGCGCCAGGACTGTAGAGGTGGGTTGGGGATCGTGGTGATGCCGTACGCGATTAGCCCGCCAAAGGCACCGGCGACGGAAGAGACACCCATGAAGAGGGCGTTCCGCTTCCCGTGCTCGGCACGTGTGTAGAAGAAGCTCTGCAGAACCTTATCAGCAAATGCTAAGTTGTCCAGATGACAACTGACGTAGTATAGCGGAATCGCGGGCGCGAATCCTCCTTCGGCCATGCCGATAAACAGGCGGCATGCGAGGATACCGGCCTCATTCCTGCTGCCAGCCATGGCAGCACTCGCCACGCCCCAGAAGAAGACGCTGGCGCCGAGTACGATGGCGGGGTTGAAGCGCTTGATCATCAGGTTGGCGGGAAGCTGCGTGAGGAGGTACGAGATGTAGAAGATGGAGGAGCACCAGGCGTAGAGCGATCCTGTAGGATCGCCGCCGAGCACGTCGTCTGGAAGGCCTTGGAGACGGGCCAGACCGAGATTGCCGCGATCGAGTGAAGCCAGCCAGAACAGCAGAATCGTCAGAGGCATGATGCTGAGGTCGGTCTTCCAGACCACGCGGCGCTCAAGTGCAGCAAAGTCCTCTGCCGATACGTCCTTCAGCACTGGAAGGGAGACAGCATCAATCGCGTCGACAGATGTCGTCTCGACAAAGGTCTTTTCGATGTCGCCTTCGGACATGGTCGTCACCAGCTCGGGCTTGTTGCCAACTGTTGAAGTCGAATAGTGCATCGCAGCCGGTTGAATGGGCGAATCTGGGTTACTGTTGCGAGTACAGCTGTCCGCCGGCGCATTTATGCATCCACTGAGCAACATCGCAAGCCCACGGCCCGGCCAAAGAGCATGAACCGATGTGGAGGGGCAATTAACATATCTTCGGTATTTTGCAAGCCCCGCTATCAAGCAGTCCATGAGACACCGGCGTTCGCTGATGGCCGCATCCGTTATGTTGGGGGAAATTCGCGGAGTTCATGACTCTTCGTCACGCCTAGCGCGCGGATGCTGGCTGGCAGCGAATGGGCAACGGCGGCATAGTCGTGCAGGCAGACGCCGAGGAAGCACGGATTGCTACCGCGCCACTGGACTCCGAGCGGCACCTTTTGTCGCACCGGCCCCGGCGCATTGCGTCGCGCAGTTGTCCCACCTTTTCAGGTGCGCGCTAAATATTGTCTCGGCATCGTTTGGCATGGGAGGTCGTCTAGAGAGCCGCGACACAGTCTCCTCGACGGAAGATGGAAGCTTAAATAAAGAACCGGTACATGGGCAGAAGACACGGATCGGAGTCGGACCCTCTGCGCGGGCAAGTTATCAGGCGCACCGGAACCGGCGCTTCCTGCTGCCGAGATAAGTCTATTGCAGCAGTGGACGCCTTCTTCGCTTCTTTCCCACGGCAAGGCCCCTCCCGGACTTTGGCGATTCTGGAATGTCACCGGGCCGCAGACGGTCCAATTTTTCGTTGTTGCCGTATGTCCTCCTCTCCCATAGGATATCCGTTCGACTTCGAATCCAGAAATGACGCGGCTCGCCATGGCACCCCTATCGATATACATCACGCATATAATCGTCAACCCTGTCTCCTCTCGATTGATGCAACTGTGATAACGATACGACATCTGCTACGCATACAATGACCCTGCATCTGACCTACTCTCGTCCCATACTGCTGACGGCTCTTCCCCAGTGCTACAGTACTGCTAGTCTTCAGTCAAGTCGATGACCTCTCCCTTGGCGAAGAAATGCTGCATTGGCTCATGCTCCTTCTTGACGTTGCCAGATCCTGCAAACGGGTTTTGCCTCTGCGATATGTGGAGCTTTAGCCTCTCTTCCAGAGCTGCAAGCGACTTCTGCACAGCCTACGCGCCGTTAGAATGTGATCTACCTTTGGACTCCGGCGCTTACCCGTAGAGTCGCTTCCTCCTCGTCCTCCTTGACAGAAGGAGCGGACGTGCTCTCAGTCAAGATTTGTCTTTTGACGAGATTGCTGTCATCAATGACTGCAATTGGCGACGTGCAAATACGTGGCACATACATACTGCTCTCTTCTTCCAGCGGAAGGATACCCATTGCTCGTAGAACTTCTAAATCACTCGTGAGTGCCTCCATGCGCTTTCACCGATCCACCAACCCTTTGGACGATAGTTGAACATGAACTTGACTGGTATATCGTTCTCACGTGGGGTGAACTTGATCCTCTCTCTCAGCTTCTCGCACTTCCGTGGCTCTCCTAGACTGCATCAACCCATCAGATGATAGTCAACATATATCGCACTGCAAGCAGTACTGACACTAGTCGATGACCTCCGGTCTTCTTGAGGTTTTCGTATATCGGAGTCGGCTTCTTCAAGAACTCTATGCAGGGATTGGTCTGCCCTTTCAATGATGTGTCCATTGGATTTGTGCTGGGTGTGGTGGATCCACGCTGCACAACGAGCTGTATGACACCAACGTTCTTCAAGAACGCTTCATTCGCCACGGCAGACTCGTCATCTGTACTGCTCAATATGTCGGATATGGCAGGAGCACAACTCAGCTTACCGATAAGTTCCATTTTACCAAACCTCAGAGGTGACACTTGACTGTCGTCCATGCGAAACGCTGAGTAGACACGCTCTCCGGGACCGAATTGTCCTCCAAGACGGTATCCATCGATAGTAATCCGACCTCTTGTTGCAATGATTGCATCATCGCTGCAAATCCAGACGATGTCAAACTCCTGTACAATTCAATTCAGACCATGGCAGAAAGAGACAGGATGGTTGAGATGCACTTTATCACTCTCCGAGGCAATCCAGCAGCATATAGTTTGCGTTCCCCGGTTATACTCTACTTTATGCTCCTCCAAGCGAACCCCATCGACTTCTATCCAAGCCTCAAGCTTTTCTTCAATAACGGCTGGCATGTGAGGAGGCGTACAAGATGGTGGTGCAAAAGAGAAGGTTTCAAGAATCGAAGGTGGGTTCTAACGACCGCCAGAGCCACGTGACCGTGCACGGACCAACACTATTGCTTCCGTTGCGATTGCGGCTGAGTCGCCTCATAGCACTTCCATGTAGCCATGAAGAAGGATATCCTTGGTTTCTCCATGGTGTTATCTACAGCATTTCATTCCGTATGAGAGCTGTATATAGTCGAGACCAGGATGTCTCCGTGATCTGCCTTACCAGGCTATTGCGTGGTGCTGCATTGATGACGACCGCCATGCGCGCTGTGCTCGCAGTGTCCACATCCACGGCATCATCTCGGACGCGCTCTGTTGAGTTCTTCAGGATGAAACATCATGGGGCCAAACGGAGGTATGTATTTGGCGACAAAGTTGAGCCATGACTCGTGCTTCGCACCGGCTACAGATTGCACCACCAAACCGCCTTGTTTTGGTCACATATTGCACTCCATTATAGCACGTCTGAAGCCTCCAGCAACTCCCATCTCTTCATCTCGTCGAGGGGTAGAGTCGACCAACCACTGCTGACAAGCCAAAGGTCGTACAAGGTGGTCAACTGAGACGCGTTGTCGGTGGTAAGCGTACATCGTCAGTGGGGGTCCGCGCCACCTTTTCCGGCGCACCACTGAATTGCTTCCCCTCTTGCCCTCGCTCTGGAACACTCTCGACCTGACCCCGGGTCTCTAGAAGTCTGCGTCGTGCGCGTTCTCAACCATCCTAGTTTGCTCTTCCCATCACTCTACGCCTCGTCTTCGTATCTGCCCCTCGCCAGGCATCAATCACGGGGCTTGCACAATGGGCGAGAACTGTCGGTCTAGCGATGTCCTTGCGCGTATGATGAGGAGAAGCACTGGCTCTCTGCTAGCAGGCGCGCTGCGTGGGATACCGGCGCCTTCTCGCCTGGACACGCGGATTACGCCTGGAGCTCCGGTGGACGCGCCTGCTGTGTCTGCGTCTATCGATCCATACACTTCCATCCGTTGGCCGGCACAATGCCTCCTGTTAATGATGCCAGAAACCCTCCCCGAGCCTACTGCAACCCAGTGGCGTCAAAGTCTACAAGCCACGATCGATGCATGCAACAATCCACCGTCCGTCAATATCACCTTCGTTGGTCCCATGGCCGCTGGGAAGAGCAAATTGCAGAATGTCCTTCTCGAAGCTGCAGTGACTGTTGTGGGAAGCGTGGTGAGTGCACATCTTCATTAGGTTGATCAGTCTCACCCAGCTGAGACAGGGTGTCGGTACCTATCACCCGACGAACAT
Organism: Calocera cornea HHB12733; assembly: GCA_001632435.1. Classification (NCBI taxonomy): domain Eukaryota; kingdom Fungi; phylum Basidiomycota; class Dacrymycetes; order Dacrymycetales; family Dacrymycetaceae; genus Calocera; species Calocera cornea. The sequence continues at coordinate 50,430 of KV423985.1, forward strand.
TGCATACCATGATCTTGACACTCCCGTACGTACAGTGGAGCTACTTACGGAGGAGGAGCTAAAGCATGTAAGTTTCTCCTCCGTCATCCATATTGCGACTGCGCTCAATCTGACTGTATGTGTCAGACGATCAACGATCTGCTGAGCGACGCGCAAGACTTGTGAGTAGTGGCAGTTGCAATGTGTCTACTCTTCTGAGGTAGCTGGCAGTGATGAGACAGATCCTGAGATGATATCGACCCGGGATGCACTTTCAATGGTACGCTTGTGTGCACTTGATTATCCCAATATACTCAAATCTACCCCTCTTTGGTAGCTCTTTGGCCCGTATGAGCGTGTCGCTCACTACATTGCTCTTCCACTGACTTCCGAGGCAGGGATTTAGACCTGGACTCCTTGAAAACTGCAGCGGAAGTGGAGCGAGTGATTCACCAAGCTGACTTCTTTCACGATCTTGGGAAGACAGTTCCATTCCACAACGATCCCACTGGGGGTAGGCAAACTAAATCCACTTCCGTATCACAAAGGTGTACTCATTCAGCTTCGCAAGCCACCTTGACCAGTGATACATCTCGTGAAACACGTGCAGATAGCAGTACAGTATGTTGGTATATGCGGAGTAAACATACCTACTTTCTAACACTTACTCTGACAGATTCTACAACTACCTATCAGGCTGTGAGGAGTGCGTTTCAACAGTTGCAGAAGAACTTACACGTCCATTTCAGCGAACATTGCAAGATCAACTCGGCAATTCTCCGTAAGGGCCTGAACTTCACTGACTCACCCGGTCTTGGAGACGCAAACCCAATACGTGCAGCCGGAGCCAAGCGTGCTCTGTCAGAAGCATCCGTAATCTGCATTGGTCAGTCTTTCGTCTCCAAATTCCGACAAAGTCTGCAGTACTAATTCCATGTGATTCCAGTTACTCCAATTGCACGGTGTGAATCAAGCAAGGTGCATGTTTTCTAGTTTTGGATTATTGGGCACAACTCTGATCTACATGCTTGTCAAGATTATCCAGGAGATTGTGCAGTAGGCTGACTTTGATCCATCTTCATCAAGAGGTCCCTGACCACAACTGCATCATCTTGCAACAGAATCTACAAGCGACGACACCTAGATGGGAAAGAGGCTCAGATTGCAGTTGTTTGCACCCATTGTGATGTCCGTCTTGTTTCCTTACTGGAATGGATTCGATGAGCTGACTTACAACCTAGCACGGAGTACCTAAGGACCATGCTCTTGGTCAGGCTTACCGGGAACGTTTTCTGGCCCCCGAACAAGCTCTGGAGCTACGTACCATTTACGAGGTGAAATCCCCCTATTATCGGCGGGGCTTGCGGTATTCTAACGCTGCGTTCCAGGAGGTTCTGCGACTGGAAGAAATCTGTCAAAGGTCTGCCATGAAGGTGCAGAGTCTCGTGACTGATGTACATATACTGGATAATGAACCCTCACGTATGACTATCAATCTGGACGATGGCCGTGTCGCAACGGCAACGGTGCGGCTCTCAGCTTGTCTCTGAATTGTGCTTATTCCCTATTGCAGGACTTCTCCAAAGAGCAGTTGAAAGAGCTTGTGGACACAATACGGGGTGAACTTTCTAAGGTAACGCAACATTGCCTAGCATCCGATGAAGCTGATCGGGTGTATAGATCAAAGCGGAGCTGAATAGCACAAAAGAATTGCTGAGCATGACAAAGCGCAGCTTCAAAAACAAATATGCTGTAAGGCTGCTCAGATTGCATTTACGCTGGTTCACGCTCATCCCTGGCGTTCAAGATGATGAGAGCTAACTATGTAACTACAAAAATGAGGTATGTTATGCTGTTACGCAACATAATAAACTGAGTGCTAATTGTATGGAACAGTACAGTCCTGAAGCAGTGGTTGCCCCAACTGGTATGCCTCATCTGTATAGCACGCATGATGGCTGCTTGTTGCTGATCTTCACTCTATTCAGGATGTCTCTGGGTTTCCTATCTTTGCAGTAGCAGCTCAATGCTACGAGCAGTTGTGCAGTGGTGAGGGGGAGAACTGTCAGTGTCATTTGACTATTGAGGAGGTATGCGCTTAAGCCGTCGGCTGCTAGAAGAAGAAGGCTCATGCTTTTGAAGACCGGGATTCCTGCAGTTCAAGAATATCTCCGCCGCATTGCCCAAGAAAACATGAATACTCAGGTTACTGTGCTGCGGCATGACCTTGTTGTTACTGCGGAGAGAGTACGGAATTTCTACCAGAGCGGGCAGAGGACGGAGGATGTGTTGAAGACGCTGACCGCATTCTTTGGTTCGGAGGCCAACCCTTTCAAGGAGGTGACTCTCGTCATCTATGCAAGCTTTCCACGAATGATGACCTCTCTGTATTAGACACTTCAAGAAAGGCTTAACGACCTGTTCCCTGCCTTATTTGGGTGGACGGCAGAATTGGAGTCTGCGTGTGACTTGGCTGCCGTATTGGTCAGTCTCTTGCTCATCTTCAACCACATGATTCTGATCGTGCACAGGCCCGACAGAAGCTTAATGACACACCAGAAGACGCTTTCAAGACTGTAAGAGGAAAACCATTAATAGCTCGCACAGGCGGTGGGGCTATCATGAAGGCAGTTTGTCGCAATCATCGCCGAGGAGTATACGCGGGTATCGATATCAATGACCGGGCGGCAGCTCTCTATCTTCAAAGCTTGGGGGTGGCGTGGAGACACGCTTTCATCAGCATTCGTGAGCTCCTGAGCAAGGCCAAAGAGGTGAGTCTCTCATGGTAGTGCGGAACAAAGCTGATCCGATGTCTCTTAGAATCTAATGGAGGTTCTAAGAGAGCAGCTGGAAACTTTACGTATGTAGGGTGCTATACGGAAGAGCTTGAGGCTTACGGCTACTGGTTGTAGGACGGAATATGGATATCTTCCAAGAAGATAGCTTGCACGCAATGCTGGTGAGCGTGGGGAACACCGAACAGCACGCAATTCTCGGGAAGATGGACGTGGCCTGGTCAGATGCTGAGAAGCTCTTGCAGGCGACTCGAAAGTAGGCATCAATTGGTTTTCTCACCCGAACCCCCCTTAATGATACCTGCATCTGGCTCACAGGGACGTGAGAATGCGGTTGGGAAGTCACATCCAGCAAGAGCTCAGCCCAACCTATGCACGCATTGTGGCTGGTGGAGGGCGTGATTATGTCTCTGCATCCAAAGTATGTGCCAACGTCACCTGAGGATCTGCAACTATTTAGTGGCCGTGTAGTCAAAGATTGTCAGCACGCTTGCAGGCCCGCATAGCACCATCCTCGCGCCGTGCAAAGCCATTCTCATCAATGAGGTGAAGGCCCACTTGACGCAAGCTTGGAACGGCATCGCGCAGTCGGTATGTGCGGCAGCTGATAGCTTCAAAGACAACTACATGCGTAAGCCCATTGCTGCGTGGAAATATCGATGATGCTGAGTAACGAGCATGACAACGCAGAGGTCGGAATTTCAAGGAGCAAGCCTGGCCTGCAAGACCCTCGGGCCGCGAGCAAATTTCTTGAGTGTGCAGAGGGAATTCTGAAGGACTTGGTTAAGAATGCGGATGAGGCGATGTGAGCTACATTCACAGCATGGCCACCCATGCATCCGTCAGCAGAACAACCTCAGCGGACGTGTCATTCATGCCGTACCAATACTATGATTTCTGACGTATCAAGCGGGTTAGATGGGGACGCATTCACACTCTGTATGGATATACCGTAGCCACGATCAATTGTTGGAAGAAGAGCTGGTAGTGATTTTACGCCGTGTGAGAACTCCGACCCTACGTGACCCATTCATTATTGGTACATTCTCACACATGACACTTTGACAGAATGACTCGGCAAACTGACTGTGGGGCGGGTGAGAAGTACAGTCATATTCGTCCACATCAGATCCGAGGGATGAGGGATGCTGCGTTACAACAGCGGAGGTACTTGTTGAAGTGTTCGAAGTTCTCGTCCGACCTGCATCGTCAAGTTCCCAATCATGCTGGGCAATGCGGCCTCGTCAGCGTCAAAAGCACAGCGGTGATGAATTGTCGGCCGCGGATACGGATGCATTCGGATGCATTTCGCCGCGGGTCTTGCCGAGCCGTGAGTCGCGCTGCGGACCGCCAAAAAGGACCTTAAGGCGCCTCTTTTTGATCACATAACTCGGTGCAGAATACTGTAGCGTACCTGCCGGCGTCCATCAATTTCAGCTATCTGTCCATATATTATTGACAGAAAGTCTCAAATACCGGGCTGAAGACAACTGCCTTCCTGGGTATGGATTTGATGCTGACAGCGTCAAGGTCCAAGGACTGGAGCTTCGGCGAGTGGGTGACACAAACAACTGTCTGGGTGGTTAGGGGAAGGGTCTCGGGTTTGCGCTTCCCTCCGGAATCGCCATTCAGTTGCATCAGAGCCTTCCGCACGTGTTGGAAGGTTCTCGACTACACTCGCGTCACGATATAAAGGGGAGTCGCCACGATATGCGTGGCACTGATGCGCCTTCGTCTCCTCGTCCATTCGCTGTGTTCTACTGGTCACTCTGATTGATACCTGCATCCTCTGTCTCTCAACATCACTCGGTCATGGTGGACAATGTTTCAACGCGCGTTGTTCTCCCGCGTGCCCGTCCCGACCGCAGCATTCTCCAGGCTTTGCGCAACTCGCAGCGGACTCGCGGTAGCGCATATAGTGCCTCGGGACTATTGACAAATGCTCCGCTTCCCTCTGTGCCTCCTCCTGTCACTCGATACTCCACTATACGAGAGGCAGCCGAGATCCTGCTGTCACTGATCCCGGACACCCTCCCCGATGCACACAAGCGGCAGTGGGGGCAGACTCTACGGGACACTATTGTGGCGTGTAACGAGCCGCCTTGCGTCAACATAACCTTCGTTGGCGAAATGGGGGCGGGAAAGTCGAAGCTGCAAAACGTATTGCTGAAGACGAATGCCAGCAAAGTTGGACGGTCATCGGTAAGTACATGCTATCTCCTCAGTGACTTTATCCGATTGATTCTTTGCACGGCAGGGCGTCGGCACACACCACCCAACGAAATTCAGCTATCATGATCTTGATAGTCCTTCTCGTGCTGTTGATCTCTTTACTGAGGAGGAGCTGAAGAATGTCAGCGATTCAACTTCTGGATATCTACAGTTGTATTGACAGCTCCGATTGTTCAGATGATACAAGATCTGACTGATGATGCATGGGACTTGTGAGAGATTCCGTTGGTCTACGGCTATCCCGATAATAACTCTTGGTTTCAGTGATGAAGATGGGGGCGATATGAAAGGCGCTCTAGAGCCACTCTCAGCGGTCTGTGTTTTCTCTCGCTAGTCTGATGGAGGTTCTCACAAGCGATGTATGAAGATGCTCGGTCGGTTAGTAATTTCATTCAGTAAATGACTTCTACGTTGAACCCCTTCAGACACGTAGACTTCCGGACACTTCGAAACACTAGAAAGGTGGAACATATCATACATGCGGCGCCGTTCTTCCACAAGCTCGGGACAAGAATCCCACTCGATCCAAATGGTTCACCGGTAATTCAAGTGAGTTCTACTCGCAATATCCAGGCTATTGCTGAGAAGGCTTGATAGGAACCCGGGACTTCTGCCGCACCAGTCAGCATTCCTTCCGATACAGCACCGAGTCAGACGATGGTACGCAACCATACACAATAGCTGAGCCAACCGGTTTAACTTTGCTTGATCAGGTTCTCCAGCTCCCCGTCAAAGTGTAGGCACGACTCCTTACGGTGTTTATAAATAACATTCCTCACATCTCGACAGGGAACATTGCTATATCAACTCCCAAATCTTGAGGAACGGCCTGATCTTCATGGACTCTCCGGGTTTGGGAGATACAAATGCCATACGAGCCGCCGGCGCTAAGCGTGCATTGGCGCAGGCATCAACAATCTGCATCGGTGGGTGACGAGCAGAACGCGTTCTCAGCCGTACTCATGCTCAAGGCTCTAGTTGCACCTCTGAAACGTTGTGACTCAAGCCGGGTAGGTCTAACCTGTCATTTTGCATGAGGGATCTGATGGTCTACTCTTTGCGCTCAGATTGTTCGCGAACTCGCCCGGTTTGTCTTCCACGCAATCTGTCCCTGCCAGGTCTGACCTAAGCCTTCATGTGATAAACAGGATCTGTCAACAGCAATATCTGGACGGCAAGGAGGCTCAGATTATCATTGTCTTGACCCAGTGTGACGTGCGGATATGTGTGCTCCTTCTCTACCAAGCACTAATTGAAATTCAGCATGGTTTGCCCCAAGACACAGAAATGGCGGATGCGTCGGCAGAAGACTTTTTCACCCCAGCAGAGTCCACCGAGCTCAGGACTATCTATGAGGTCGGCTCCGGTTTCTCTCTGCGCTCGCTCATCTCCCGACACTCTATATAGGAAATCTCCGCCATATCGCAGTTACGCCAGAACACGATGGACGATGTTCAAGAGTTCCGTCAAGAGCTGAAAGATATGAATATTGAGCTTCCGCGGGCTCGCATCAAACTGAACGACGGAAGTGGAGTCGCTTCAAGAGTAACATCATCCCCGTCTAACTGCGCAGCTATGATCTCATTACTGTGCAGATCCATGATATCAGTTCAGATCTTGCCGTCCATGATGCGGTTACCCAACTGGAAGAGGTGACTAGATTTGCATGCTACAGGCGTACCATCATGTGCTGACAATTACCATAGCTAGAGCAACAGCTTGATCAAGCGGATAGAGATCTGGAGATTGCGAGTCAGAAGTTTCGCAATCGATATGCTGTATGAAGTAATCATTTCAGTAGCCTGTTATCTCTGAAGTCGGTCTCTAGATGCTGCGGGCACGCGATGCCAAGCGAAGAATGCGGCAAGTGCTTGTCCACGCAATGCGCCGTATATGGACCTGACGATTGAAATATAGAAGTGTGCTACAGCAATGGGTACCCCAAATGGTACGCGCCTCTTTCTTGTCTGGAGTTTACTTCTGATAGGTTCATTCAGGATGTCTCTGCCATCCCTATCTTTGCCGTCGCAGCGGAATGCTACGAACGCTTGAGAAAGTGTGGGCGAGACGAATGTCATATGAGTTTCGAGGAGGTTTGTTCTTTCAGCCCTCATGCATGCGTGGCGATACTGACACATCGAAAGACTGAAATTCCCGCTCTGGACATGCATCTTAGAATGGTGGGAGAAAGAAACATGCGAACACACGCTTATCGGCTTGAACGTGACACGACTCTGGTAGCTGATAGAGGCGTCAACTTCTTCTCTACAAACGGCCAAGGAAAAGATGAGCTCATGCATGTGCTGACCAACTATCTAAACCCGAATATGAACCCATTACACGAGGTGAGATCATGGTACCTGCAATGTGTGTACGACTGACCATCTTTACCTCTTCAGGCTCTACGAAGAAGACTCTCCGCCCTCTTTCCTGTGTCTGGGTGGGCGTCTACTCTGGACACCGCTTGCTACAGTGCGGCTGTACAAGTGCGTTGTCATCTCGGCCCCTCAGGTAGCCCTGCTTATAGTGTTTTCAGGCAAGAGCGAATCTTCTCCGTGATCCCGAGGAGATATTCAAAGATGCTGAAGGCAAACCGTTGCGAGTTGCAGCGACCATGAAAGCAGCTTGTAGAAGGAATCGTCGTGGCGTATACGTGGGAATCAATTTCAATGATGCCATAGCAAATATCTACTTGGACAGCATGAAGGCGGCGTGGAGCAATGCCTTTTTCAGTATTCGTCAATGCTTGATCAATGTGTTTGATGTAAGTTCCTTGTGATTTGCTAGTGGATAACATGCTAATGACTCTTGTGTAGCATATTCTAGAGGAAGTGGATGAACAAATCCGAAAGCTGGGTATGGCAAGGGTTGTGAAAGGCAGTGACTTGGCTCAACTAACGTGAATGATACAGACAACCTGCATTACTTGTCAAACGATAGCCTTCGTGGTCTCATGGTGAAGGTTGGGGCAACCGAACATCAAGCGTTTCACCTGAAGATGAAAACGGCATCATATCACGCTGGCGGTCAGATGGAAGCGGCTCGGCTGTAAGGACGTCTCCTATTTCGATCTTCCATCGGAAGTTAACCCTCGTTTCCTAGGAACATGAGAAGGCACTTGGCCGGTCACATTCAAGATCAACTCGACGAGGCGTACTCCCAAATCATGACACTCAAAGGACACGGCTTTGTCGCAGACGCCAAGGTAGGTAGTAGTCCAATTTGCTTCGAATTATCACTGACGTTTTCCAGACGCTGGTGGTGAATGCCTTGACTGGTCCCCACAGCATGATCTTCGACTCCTGTCGCCCCTTCCTCATCAACGAGCTGACTGCACATTTCAATGAGGCTTGGAGAGTGATCTCCCACGCGGTGGATGAAGCATCCGAGGAGCTTACGAACTCATACTTGCGTAAGTCGTGCAAGCTTTGTCCTTAGGTTTTACTTGTGATCTCATCTCTGATCAAGATCCATAGTTATAGGCAGTCGCGTAAACGAAGCTGATCAACAAGACGTACAAGCTCGCAAACGGTTCCTTGAGCAGGCGGAGATTGTGGCGAGGCAGTTTTCAGGCACTGGGAAGGTGGAAGACGACATGTAATAACAGTCTGTTCAGCTGAGTGTGTGGCGGCCGCGGGGGGTTTACTTTTACCGTAGGAGTGAGCTATGAAGGCTTCGGCGTGGAGGGCATTGGGCTCCACACGAGTCCAGTTAGAATGTCGAATCTCCTTCCCAAGCTGTATCATTGAGCAACGCATTGTTGACATGGGCACAGTCCGTCAGCTTCTCGTGTACAGTAGGTCCGAACAGGCAGGCGGAAGGACGGAAGCAATATCCTGCAGGGGATGGCGGAGACGTGACTCGCGCGCCCGCGTCTGCTCAAAACCACGACAAGCGCCTTCTGTTTGATCATTGCATCATCAGAGAAGACCTTCCGACCTTTGTCAATTTCTGGCTCTCCCCCTATAGCTCAGAGGTTCCCTCCCTATGATCTCTAAACGCAAGCACCTGTCTCTACTCTGTGGACTTGGTAGGAGAGTCAATCGTCAACCATGCCCGTTGGGGAGTTGGCCGAAGCGTGCTGAATCCTCTCGGTGGCTAAGGGAAGCGTCCCTCGGATTTTCACATAAACGCGGGAATCATTCAATGGCATCAGATGTTGCTTCCGCGTGATGGAAGATGCTTCGTTTCCCCTTCCCTAGCCACGGTACATAAGGAGACTGCCCGCAACTCAAACGGCTGTTCCCCCTTCGTTTCCTCCCTACACGCACCGTATTCTCGTCACTCATAACCTCTGCTTGATCATACTCTGCTCTCCACCTGACTGCACGTTTCACTATGGATGAAAATCTATCACCCCATGGTGTACTTGCTCTTGATCGTAGTGCAGGAAGTATCCTCGAGCAGATCCGCAACATGCAACGCAGCAGAATGAGCGCTCACTCGGCGGTTGGTTCAAGCTCTAGCGGTCATCCTCCTTCTCGGACTCGCCCCGCCAACCGATATGCTATCATTCGGCAGGCAGCTGCAACCCTGCTATCACGGATCCCGGGGAGCTTGCCGGACGTACACAAGAGACAGTGGGGCGAAGCTTTGCAAACGGCCATCAATGCTTGCGAGGAGCCTCCGAACGTCAACATCACATTCGTAGGAGAGATTGGCGCTGGAAAATCAAAACTACAGAACGTACTGCTGAAGACATCCGCAACTACCGTAGGAAGATCATCAGTGAGTCACAGTCCCGTGATCCAGCTGTGAGGCTTGCTCACTCAAACACAGGGTGTTGGGACCGAACACCCGACTAGGATCGCTTATCATGACATGGACTACATTTCACGCAAGATTGAGCTTTTCAATGAAGATGAGCTAAAGAATGTGAGCTTGGGTTATCTCCGACGCTTTGAGCCATAAACCTATTGGGCTGACTTTGATTGAAGACCATCAAAGCACTCTTGGAGGACTTATGGGAGTAGTAAGTCCCATCACTGCTCTCCTGTCTTACTCTTGTCATCTTACGTCTTCCAGTGAAGATGATGGGGTGGATACGCAGGAAACGATAGCCTCGATCGCAATGGTAGGTCTCTGATCAAGTCCTTGTCATCTCATATAACCGATATTGTGTTTCAAAGTTGCTCGGCCGGTATTTGAGTTATCAATCGTAAGCTATCATCTTGCTGATGAGACACCTAGATCACTTGATATCAGCTCTCTTCGAAACGCCAAAAAGCTGGATCACGTCATACATCAAGCGCCGTTCTTCAAGTACCTTGGAACAACGCTTGATCTGACGGAAGATGGAGATCTCATTCCTATGGTGAAGGCTAGCAAGACATCAGGATCTGTGACTGACACTAGTCAATGTCAGGCCAATTACGGTACCGTTGCTGACCTTGATGAGGATTCAGGCCAGATAACTGTAGGTTTTTGTTGTAATGTCTCACATCCGTTTCCCTTGCTGATTCGCCTGACCAGCTGCCCATCAAAGTGTAATGTCGAATATGTTGTTAACCACCCACTTTGCTCATGCTTACTGCAGTGAGACTTGCCTGATCAGATCTGAAATCCTGCTTGACGGGCTCGCTTTCATGGATTCTCCGGGGCTTGGTGACATCAATGTGATCCGAGCTGCAGGTGCCAAGCGCGCAATGAAGCAGTCATCAATCATCTGTATTGGTGAGTCTTGATGTTCTGATTGTTGTAAGTTACCCCATTAATAACATGTTTGTCTACAGTCGCGCCCATAAAAAGATGCGACTCCAACAAAGTGAGTTCAAGCAGCACCGCCAATGAGGGCATGCCTCATTCTTCCTGTCACTTAGATTCTCCGAGAAATTGCAGGGTATACGTCCAGTTGTACTGGTATTGGGTGAAATCTCATCAGAGAGCAGCATCTGCCAACGTCAGTATCTGGACGGAAAACAAGCCCAGATTGTTCTGGTTCTATCGCAGTGTGATGTTTGTATTGGTTGTCGCCATATTATAAACGAGACTAATTCATTGAGCAGCATGGACTCCCTCAAGACGGGGAACTGGGAGCGGCAGCGAAAGAACGTGCTTTTGCACCAGAAGAATCTGCGGAGCTCAAGAATCTCTACAATGTGAGTACAATGTGATCCCACCGATATCGACTTCTTACAAGTGAAACAGGGAATTCTCAATCTAGAGCAGAATCGCCGAAGCATCCTACAAGATATTGAAGTCTTACAGCAAGAGCTAGGACGGATAGCTACCGGTGGAATTGGAATTGGCTCAATGGTTGAGTAATATGTTCAGGGCTTTGAGGCTGGCTGATGTGAAAGTTTACCGTAGGAATCGGATGACCCGTCGGCATTTGTTCCTCAGATACAATCGCATCTTGTGATGGTATCCCTGCTACTCTCTTCACAGCCTCCTGTGTGACATGTCTGATATACGTACTATGTAGCTGCAGTCAAACCTGTTACAAGTAGAGGCAACCTTACCCAGTGCTAAGTCCAACTTCGTCAATAGATATGCGGTACGTGATTATGTGTATTAGAGTTCTCCGCGTTGCTAACAGCTATCATAGATACTGAGAGCCAACAGCTGTAAGCGGAAGATGAGGTGAGACTCTCAGAATGATACAGCTACAATATATCCTGACTGATTGCAGAGCGGTATTACAACAATGGATGCCGAAAATGGTGCCCGTCCTCCACTCTATGTATGTCCGGCATGCCATTGACCTCGTACTATGTAGAATTCCTCGGAGATCCCTATTTTTGCTGTCGGCGCAGAATGTCACGAAAGATTGAGACTGGGGGGACGAGACGCTTGTCACCTAAATGCGCAGGAGGTACGTGGTTGCTTCCCCCGCTTCACGGCACTCTGATCCTCGTGAAGACAGAAATACCCGCCCTTGAGGCATACTTGAAGAATCTGGGAGAACAGCACATGAGAACATACGCCTCGCGCCTGGAGCGCGGCATTGCTTTGACGGCGGAGAGAACCATCAACTACTTTGGTTCGAGCGGACAGGGAAATATCGAGCTCAAACAGGCATTGCGTGGATACTTCCAAACTGGTATGAGTGAGAACACATTAGAAGTGGTGAGATACCGTATAATCAACCTTGCCGTGTAGTAGTACTTACGAGTCCCACGTCTCAGGTGCTACAGGCGAAGCTCGCTCAAGTTCTTCCGGCGTCAAGGGAATGGTTGCCTCTCTTAGAGACAGGCTGTATGTCTGCAGTCGTCAAGGTGAACACGGACTATAGTCAGGCTTGATCCCTTGCTGATATCAATGACTCAACTTAGGCAAAGGAACGTATTCTCCGCGAGCCAGAAGAGATCTTCAAGGATGTCGATGGCGCGCTGTTGCAACAAGCTGCCGTGATGAAAGCCACATGCCGTCGAAATCGCCGCGGTGTTTATGTCGGAATAGACTTCAATGAGGCAATTGCCGACATATATCTCAATTGCATGAGGGATCACTGGGATAGCGTTTTCTTCAGCATCCGCAAGTGGTTCCTTGAGGTTTTCGATGTATGAGCTTTGGGTCGTCCAACGACGTTCTACTGATAACCCACTTTCCAGTGCATATTGGATGAGGTGAACAAGGAGATTGAGAAGCTCGGTGATTACTGTATCAGGTTTGCAACCTCAATAGCTTATTTCACAACGCAGATGCGATGCACTATGTGGGAAACGAGAAGATCCGTACCATGATGGTCGACCTCGGCAAAACGGAGCGGCAGGCATTCCATCACAAGATGAAGATAGCATCATATCACATTGGAGACCAGATGGGAGCTGCGCGGCAGTGGGTATTCTCGGATTCTTCCAGATTCGCTTGCAGTATTCACGATATCGGAAACTGACGTTGATACAGGAAACTGCGAAGGAATCTTGCTCGTCATATTCAGCAAAATTTGGAGCCCGAGTACTCGAGGATCGTAGGGTTTAGAGGTCGTGGATATGTGCTGCGCTGCAAGGTATTGTTCATATGTCGTTTGCTCGTCTTCACTTTTCTGAGGTTTATGTTCAGGAACTTGTGGTCAATACCTTGGTCGACCCCAAGCGCGAGATCCTCGAGTCACTCCAAGCATTTCTCATCAACGGCCTCACCCAATATTTCGAGCAGGCGTGCGGCATCGTTCAAGAGGCGGTGCAGGTTGCAATTCGCGATCTTACAACTGCTTACATGGGTAAGCCGCTTTACCTTGCGAGCGTCTTCATATTTACAACTCAAACCTTCGTCCCCAGCTGTCGGATCCAGGGTGAACGAAGATGACCTGCAAGATATGCAAGCCCGGAAGGCTTTCTACGAGTGTGCAGAGGCGATATTGAAGAAGTTCAATAAGGTGGATGATGGTATGCCGCTGTAACCTGTAGGGTCGGCACGAGTTCCACATGTGTACGTGACATGGAATACGAAGCAGGGCAATGAAATTCCTCCCTGGATTTGATGCACCAGTCGATTGGCTACTTGTTTGACGTCAAAGGACAAAGGCCCACATGACGATAGTAATGTCGTTTCGGCGTGCTCTGGCAAGGCACACTCAGTCCGCACTGGGAGGTCGGAAAGCCTCAGTCGGAAGCCTCGGATCAGGCATTGGGCGGAAGCAATAGCGGCGCGCGTCCTGCGCGTCGCTCTGTGCTCCTCCTGAGTACTGGCAAAGATACCCATCCACTGTGCATCCTAGAGGAAATGCCAACTCCTCTATCTCCAAACGAAGAGAATATGGCACTCTCACCCACCGAAGGATCGCTTCCCTCGCTTTCATCCACGTTAGCACCTTCCGAATCGACAACGGCTGTCAATGGCTCCGCATCTGGCGCGCATCCAGGCAACGGCCACGCGCATCCGCCAGGATCGACATTGCAATTCGACGCGGCAGTCTTCAAACAATACCTTGAGCTGCTCCTGACCGCCGTTGTTGGGGCATCTTTTGAAGAGCTGGAAAGCATTTGGGACGATGAGGAGTGGGAGGCGAAGGTCGAGAGGTTCGCGGAAGACTCGAGCGCAGGAATGGGCGCGCTCTATGTGGTCAAGATGCTGCGACCAACAGAAGGTACGTCCAACGACATGGTCACGGCCATGGCATCTTCTCCGCGCAATCAGGATCTAATGCCTCTGATAGACGATACCCTCCCACCCGTATACACCTATCACCTGACCTCGACGCTGTCGTACGACCCACCTCCGAGCGCGACTCTGGCACTAATCAAGCGGCAACCAACACTTGACACCTCTATCCCCCTTGCTCAGCAGCTGCATATGTTGAATCTATACTCTCCGGCAGAAGGCTCAGCGCCGTACGAATCGCTCCACTCGCTTGTACACCTCGGTGTCGCGCCCTGGTTCGATGCATATGTCTCTCGCAAAGGCGGTGGGCGAGAGCTCAAGGGTGCAGGCGCTCTGACTGGGATGGGGAAAGAGGATCGACAAGCCGGTGTCCCGCTTACCAAGCGCAAATTTGCAGAACTCGAGCTCAGTCTGCTGCACTTGCAGCAAAACGTTGAGATACCCGAGATTCACCTCGCGGTCAATCCGCAAATTCAGCGCGTCGTTGATCAGGTATGTAAATCCAGCGACCCTGATGTGCTATGATTGACCCTCTATTCAGGCATATTCGCACGGCGAGAAGCCTACAATCGACGACCTACCGCCACAATCCTTGGCCGACTCGAGCTTCCTCAACCGTCTGCAATCTGATGTCAACTCGTGGATCAAACAGATCCAGACAGTTACAAGACTTGACCGCGAAGTGTCGTCCGGTACCGCATCCCAAGAAATCAACTTTTGGCTTGGGCTGGAGCGAGAATTGGAGCATGTCGACAACCAACTCAACGATGACGGAGTTCGGATGATCATGGAGGTGCTGCGATCAGCAAAGCGATACCGAGCGACAGTTGGATTTCACGCGGATACTGGTCTCAATGACCATATGGCAAGAGGTGCGCATATAGCCAGTTATTTCCACTGCTGCTTGACTTACGTGCCGCGTAGTGAAAAACTACAATAATCTCATGAAGGACTTCCCACTCAACGAGCTTCTGTCCGCAACCGACCTGGATAAGATCAGCGACGCGTTATACCAGATCTTCTCCCACCTCAACAAGAAGCTGCGACTGTCTTCATATCCCATTCGTCGTGCACTACCCTTAGTGGAGGCGATCTCACGCGACTTCACCTCCGTTCTCCTCACTGTCCTTGCATCTCACCGACTCATGTATCTGCCATACGACACCTTTGCGCATATCATGACGCAGACGGGAGAGGTGTTCAAGATGTGGGATGAGCAGGTGAGTGGCGCGTATTTCGCTACTGCCAAGGCGCCTTTGACACTGTCATCGTAGGTCAAGGAATTTACGAACGTGGCTCGCGAAGTAACAAGAAAACGAAACGATCGTTTCATCCCAATCAAAATACAAGCCGAGCATGTCAAGTTGCAAGAGCGTATCGGCTTCTTGCGAGGATTCCGAGAGCGCCATGAGCAGTTGAGGGTGATGACAGCTCCTGGACGTCGTGGTCCCGGGGGTGTGGAGGGCGTGATGGATGCCGAGATGGAGGAGGAAGTGCGCGTTGCATATGACGGAGTGAGGAATGTTGATGTGTTGGATGTCTCGCCTGGTGCGCAGATCCGTCCAGTCGCTTGGGATAGTTGCTGACTCCGCTGTGCAGAGGGAACCGAGATTTGGGTTCAGGCGGAAACAACGTACAACGAGCGAATTGCCAGAGTCGAGAACCAAATCATTTCGCGTATGCGAGATCGTCTGGGCATGGCACGTAATGCGAGCGAGATGTTCCGCGCCTTCTCAAAGTTCAACGCGCTATTTGTTCGGCCAAAGATCCGCAGCGCCATCCAAGAATATCAGACTCAGCTCATTGAATCGGTCAAAGATGACATTCAACAGCTTCATGCTAAGGTATGCTTGCTATCAGCCTATGCGGCAACTGTCATCTTGACCGTGTTACTAGATGCGAGGGCAATACCGCAAGTCCGAAGCGTTCCACATGGCCCAAATGCGCGATCTTCCGGAGATCAGCAGCACAATCATATGGGCAAGACAAATCGAGCGGCAATTGCGCATGTACATGAAACGCGTCGAGGATGTTCTGGGCAAGGAATGGCACCACTACGCGGAGGGCCAACGGCTCCAGCAGGAGAGTGAAAGCTTCCGCAAGAAGCTCGATGTCAGGAAGGTGTACGAGGCATGGCTGCATGAAGTGAATCGGCGCGATATGTCCATCCGAGGCAAACTGTTCGATGTTGTCCGGTCACGAGGCACGGGCCTGGGCGGCGGTCAACAATACACGCTACACGTCAACTATGACTCGCAGACAATCTCACTGTTCAAGGAGGTCCGTAATCTGCTGTGGCTTAACGTGCAGATACCACACGCGATCAATAACATTGCCAAGGAGGCGAAACGCGTATATCCTCACGCCATCAGCTTGATGGAGACGGTTCGAACGTACGGGCAAACTGTTGAGCTCGTTGAGCGAGAGGAGAATCAAGCTGTCGGCCCTCTCGTCGCAGAGTACAGAATTCAGGCACAGGACATGATCGCGCGCGGTATGTGTCTCCCCGTATCCGTTGAACATGCTAGCTGACCGCCAATAGGTATCAACTACAAGTGGGAATACTACGTGAACACGTACGACACTGCAGCTTTCGGTGCAGAAGGTACCGAGAGCAAGCATCTGGCATACATCCGCAACTTCGCCACCGGGGTGAACCTTCTCCAGGTAAGCTGGCTGCTGAAGTGGAGACGTCAAATCCTTGACAGTGTTGATCCAGGACAAGACCAACAATGCCATAGAGCTCTACCGGAACATCAACAAGGAAGTGGAAGAGCTCTCGACTTGCTCCTATTCTTTGGAGAACTTCTCAGCCCATCTCGCCAGAATTCAATCAATCATTGATAAGCTCAATCTGGAAGGCTATGCCAACCTGGAGCACTGGGTGACTCGATTGGATGCTCGGATAGAAGAGAGCTTGTTACGGAGGCTGGAGCGGATAGTCGAGGCATGGTGTGCGGAATTTGACACATCGGCTGGACGCGAAGACGACGTGCGGGCTAGAGAGGGCAAGCGGCGGGGAGAAAAGCGCAAGGAGAGCGATAAGGCAAGTCTCTCTCGGTGTAGCCTTTGGTCGGCGCTAATCTCCGTCGCAGGATGGACATCTGCATGTGAAGCCAATCGTTCACGAAATTCGCATACAAAACCAGGTCATTTTCCTCGATCCTCCAATTGAGTATGCTAGAGAGAGTTGGCTTCGGCAATTGCACGAGTGGCTGGGTACAGAGTCTTTCAGCTCTTCGGCTTCAATATCCTGCTTACACGATTGTGACAGGCGTTATCTGTGGCCTTCGCAGGATACATACCTCCAGTTATGAAATCGGTCTGCAGACGGGTTCACAGGCGGCCGACCTGACGTACACCTCTCTCGTGCGTTCCGCAATACCTTCATCCACGAATTAGAATTGACGTGTCGTGCAGCTTCTACGTCTCGACACGAAAACGCTTGAACGACCATTTGCTCTCGTCGAAGCCAAGGTACAAGAGATAAGGGACTACGTTGCAAAATGGCTGCAATTCCAATCCCTTTGGGATCTGGAGCCGGAAGCTGTTTTCGCCCGCTTGGGTGATTCTCTTGGAAGCTGGCAACAGCTTCTGATCGAAATCAAACGCACAAGAGCAACCTTCGACAACTCGGACACCTCCCACACCTTCGGTGTCTGTACCATCGACTATGAGCAAGTGCAATCACGAGTAAACGCCAAGTATGACGCGTGGCAGAAGGACATTCTGAATCGGTTCGGTGTCAAACTCGGTAACGCAATGAAGGAAATGCACGCCAGCATTACGAAGGCGCGGCATGACCTGGAGAACCACTCCATCGAAGGGCTGATGGCTGGTGCTGGAGGCAGGCGGTTCTGACGATCTTTCGGTCTTATTCTTTATTCTTTTGGAGATGGCCTGTATAATGGCATACCATAGGCTAATATGCATACCAGTAACGACCTATATATCTCTCTCGGGATGTAATATGCACGTAATGATAACAACAATCCATTCGTTCATTCTTCGTATCGCAGACGTCAACCGACACGGGTGACCATGGTATGAATTCGGCCGTGTATCTCGCGCCTTCGGCGTAGAAAGGTGCGGCACTGTAACTAATATGCGAACCTCTCCGCGTCTCTCACAGCTGGCCCGCCTTCTTGCCATGCGCCTTGGGGGTCTCTCCCACGACAGCATCGAGGAAGCCATTCGAATAGGAGAGACATTGTTCATATGCCTTCTGGAAACCATGCTGCCACGACAAGATGAGATCGCCACAGAGTAATATGCGCACTAGAACGTACCATTCCTCCATAGTAGGGATCATCAATGACCTTTCCATCGCCATACTCACCGAACAGCTTCACTATACCAGACAGTCAGCATGCACGCGACAACCTTGAGCTCACGACGCCCCTATTGCCGTGGCACCCTTCGGTTTCATCCGCGTCAGGTTGGACAGGTTCTGCCGGTCGGCGGCGAGGATGTAGTTGAACTCGAGGAAGTCACGCGGCTTGACGGCACGCGCGAGGTGGTCTATCGGTATCTTGTTCTAGGAGAGGGCGTCAGTTGCATTGCGACTACAAACGCGTTGGGATTTGTTCACCTCCTTACATACTTGCACCGTCCTGCAAGGAATGGTATTAGCGAATGTCCCAACCAGTCAAAGGAGAGCGGTATGAAGAAGGGTGACTGTTAAGTGAAGTGTGAAGAGAACAGAAGCCAATGCCCTTTCAGATCCTGGAGGGTGGAAAGGTGCGTTAACCGAAGTGATCGGGTTCGACCGCGGTGCTAGCCCTTAACCGCCGCAATGGCTATCCAACGCTTGCCGAGTGTATATCAGTCCGAAGAAGTCCAGTCGAACGGCAATTCTCCGGCCAACAGAACGCACGTTTTTCCGCGCCGGCAGATGTCGCTGCGTCCCGGATGTCGCGACTGGCCAGTTCGAGATGCACCTCCGAACAATCCGACGCAGAAAGTGATACGCGCCGCCGCCAGGAGAAATGTCGATGTTATTTAGCGACGGCTGAGTGCCTGTCCGGCCCCGCCCGCGCAGAATGTTGCAGCACGAGCACGCGCGTAGTCTGGCACTTCTAGTGATTGAGACCGAGAGGAGGGGCAGGGGCGCTCGGTGCTCCATAACGAGCAGGCCTTCCGAGGTCGGTGGCATCGATCGTTCCGCCTGCGGGTGGGATGGGAGCGGGAAGAGGCTCCCTAGGCGCATAGCAGATGTCAGGATTCTCCGGGTGCATGGCGGAGCGTCTCGGGCGGTGGGAGTTGACCAGCCGTGGGTGCGCATGACGGGTCGCCAATCCAAGTTCCGCGATCAAGAGCAACATGGAGCAAGGTGCCCCGAAGCATCGGACAGACCAACAAAACAGCCGCATACGGGCCAACGCCTCCAACAGAAGCAAGCACCGCGGGAAAATAATGAAATGCAGCGGAAAGCGGAAGACATACCGAACATCGGGCTCCTCCCCGGTATGGTACGCTGCCGTCCCGGCGCTGTCGACCTCGACCCTATCGCCCAGCCCGCGCTGGGCGGCGGCGTGCTTCAGCACGGCTTCCGCGAGTGGGCTGAACAATAGAGCATCCGGTACGCGGTCAGTCAGGTGACCCGATACTCACGGGAAGTGCGCGGACCTGCGACAGATGTTCCCGAGGCAGACAACCAGGACCTTCACTTTGGACTCGTCGCCAGGCATGCTGGCGTGCTCTCGCGCGAGCGCAGCGGCCGGTATGTCCGAGTCGGACGCGCTCATCCTTCAAAGTAGCAAGGACTGCAGTGCAATACAGTCCTCGGCTCCGGGATGTCGTTGTTTCGTCACCAGGGACAGTTCCGTGAAGGATAACGTTACCCAGCAACGCCTGCCTCGCAATCTGCAACACGGTGCTCGACAGTCGATACCTGCGATCCGGAGATTACCCGCCAAGCTTCGTGGCCGAGCAGAGCGTGACGGAAGTTGTGTGAGAGGAGAAAGGACAAGGGATGATGCCAACGAGGACCCGCTCAGGGCCCAATCGGGCTCCCCACGTGCGCGGGCAGAGCCGGATCTTCACGCGCTCCTCCGCGGGCAAAACCCTGGTCCGCGGTTTTCCCTATTGGTTCCCCAGCGCCTGGGTGCTGGGCACCATCATCACCTTGCCCTGGGTCGGTCTGGATGCCTATTTCTCTCTCTCCCTGTCAACGTTAGAGCTGCGTGCGGGCTATTTGTGCGCACCGGCAGGAGCGACATGTTGATAGGCGGTGATGCGTGCTGTGATAGCCTCCCCGACGGATTGGGTGCCCCATGGGGATGCGTGGGGATGAAGTGCCTGCCTGCTCCGGAGGTACGGGCTCCGCTCCTCATGCAAGGACGGAGCGGAAGCGCAGAAGGCACAACCAATTTCCCGGCTCCCCAGCTGCCGGGTGCAATAGCGCAACAGTCCAACAACCTTCTCCTTCTCCATTCTGGCGTTTCGCCGTGCTTTCCCAAGCTGCTTGCCCCTCCGCAACCCCAGTTGCCAGCACATCACCCCAGCCCAACCCCAGCCGGGGCTCCTCGCCGCCCCGCTCACTCATCCCACGGGGAGGCGTGCCTTGCTCTGATAACGAACAATCTTCTACTCTTCTGCCCCTGATAGCCAATTTTCTCTGATCTGGAGTGATTCGCGAACCGTCCTATGATAACTTGGCGGGCAGCAGCTACAGTCATTTGCGTACCTGTCGCCGGCCGAGCCGGGCTGTTGCGCGATTATGCTGTAATCAATCGCCCGTGCGCGGGCTATCTCCCCTCGCCTCGCGCTCATGCGGTGAGGCTGAGGGGGCAGTTGGTATTGATGTGGTCCGGCGCGGGCGGACCGCCGCACGAGCTTGCAAGCCCTCCCAATTACCGAGCAGTAGTCACTGACGCCGAAGAAGGGTTTAGTATTCAGCACCCAAGGTGCTCATAATCAGGTAATCAGCCGAAAAGGTACTGAGCTGTGGGGCGCTGACATAGGAAGGATCAGCAGTTAGGGTCCAAATACCTCTGTTGTCCGCGTCCAGAGCTCTCTGTCTTGCCTTTGGCTGACCCTCCTCCATCTCTCGTACGTACCACCATCTCGCAGCTTTCCTCCCTCCCTCCCTCCAAATCTCTCATTGTGCTGCCTTTGCCCTTCTGGCTATGCCAGTCTTACTTGACTCTGCTATCCAGCTTACTGGTCCATTACATGATCTCCACCTCAAGGGCGGCAATTAGGACTTGGATTGACGCATATATGCACTGTTTTGACTTTGAGCTGGCAGAAGGATGGCGGGCCCTTTCTCGGTAAGCCGGGTATACCTTACATGTATACAATATGTCCTGACTATACTTCAGGAACAAGGACTGTGATCATTGAGTCAATGTGCTTCTCAATAGCTGCACATTGTGTCCCAATATCTGTATTTAGTAGAAGTATTGATATAAATGCACAAAGTTGCTGAAATACAGCCGGGCGCTGTTTACGGGCCACTTTTGGCTTATAAGCAGCCACTTTGCCTCACAAATCAAGGGGCTGAGAATGAGCAACGTGTGGTTGCTGAAAAACAGTACCTTTCCGAGTTCTAGTGAGTATGGTACAATATTGCACTCCTGGACACGCCTTGGTTCTTGAGACACAATCCAACTCCCCAACCGCCTTAAATGCCTCACCCACAAGTGCTCGCTTCCGACTCGCCCCGACGTCCCTCAAAATTTACTCCGTCGCGCGGACGAGAATGACGTCTGCCATACAAAGCAGGCTGCCAAGTTCTCACGCATGGAATAGGGAATGAATGGGCTTTGTATAGCGCGCGCGGGGAATCCTCGGGAGCACCCCGATGTTCCTCTGTACCGCTCGGTGGGGGAGTGGCGGTGTGGCCCGATGCGCCGGTGCCGGGCGAAATTACAATATTCTGTCTCTCTGCGCTCCCACCATGATGTTGCTGTGAATGGCCAAACATCCCTCGGCGGTAGGAGAGCGATTGCGGTCTCAGCCGGTGCACCCGCCCAGGACGAAAACCCCCGAGCCTTCTCCGCCCTTCCGCCTTTTACGTCAAACCCCCCTGTTTCGAGCACGTGTAGCGCGCGGCTCTGGCGCTTCTCAAGTTCCATCGGGACGTATCAGATGCTATAGCCTCGAGCGGGAAGCTCGGCGACTCTCACCTGATGTGCGATGCGGCCGGGGAGGAGCAACTGGGGCTCGTACCACCGTCGGCCGGAGCTGCCAGGAATAGCGTGTGCTCATTGTGTAACGCGCGAGAGCTCCAAACCCGTCCAGATGGTGCATCCTGGCGAGTTGGGAGAGCTCGGGGCAGCGCACGCGGGCAGGCGATTTTCTCCGGCCCAGCCGAGCGCCACTGACGCCGTGCTTTTCATCTCGCGCTGTGATTCCCGCCCCCCAAGTAAATTGCCGGCAATCCTCCGCGGGCTTGGGGTTGTCTGGGGCGCCGGAGACAAGCGCGACTGACGGATATCGGGGAAGCGTGAGGAGGCGGGAGCAACTCTAAGGGCGCGTCTCTGCCCACGCGCACCCAGAGACGAGAAGGCGCCCTCTGCGGTGGGACGTGGGACTGACGGGGCTGGTCTCAGGTGCACCGTTGATGCGATCTGCTTCGATTTGGGCTGCATTACGAAAACCGAACGAGCCTCGCCCCCGGATTGGGCGAGCTGCGACGGGTCACGAACAAACGAGGGCTTCGCCGTGCCTGCCGCTCCTCGCCTGGCGGTCGCTCACCGAATGGGGAATATCCCCCTAACGTCAACCGCAAGTTTGCCCTTTCCTGGTACGCTTCTGCGCGATCGCTTGGGCTAGGCACCCTGCCGCAAGACATATAAGCCCGCCATTCCTGTGCTCGCTCGCCGCCCCACGGGATCCCCGCATTCCTCCCCCAGTCCACTTGCTTCTCTGCGTCACCCCCCAGTGCCCTCAATAACAAGCAGCACACACACAATGGCAGGCGGAGCAGCGATCGACCAGCCGACATCGCTGGCCATCACCAACCTCCTCGACGGGCGCCCCTGGTGGAAGAACCCGAGGCTCATCTTCCTCAACCTCTGGATCTTCCTCCTCCTTATCACCTCTTATACCAACGGCTACGATGGGTCCATGATGAGTGCGTGCTTCTCCCAATCTCCCAGAGGTTGTGCTGATCCCATGCTACAGACGGTCTCCAAATTCTCGACCAGTGGACAAGCGCGATGGGCCACCCCACTGGTGGCAAGCTCGGTCTCCTGAACGCCATTCAGAACATCGGTGGCCTAGCTGCCACCCCGATCGCCCCATACGTGACCGACGGCATCGGGCGGAAGCTCGCTATCATCTGGGGCGCTTCACTCATGATCGCCGGCACGGCGATCCAGTCCGCGGCGCAAAGCGTGGGCATGTTCATCGGCGCCCGATTCCTCATCGGATTCGGCCTCACCTTCGCCGCCAACGCCGCCCCGCTGCTCGTCTCTGAGCTCGCGTACCCGCCCCACCGCGCACCCCTCGTCTCGACATACAACTCGCTCTGGTACTCCGGCTCTATTGTCGCAGCATGGACCACCTTCGGCACGTTCCGCATCCCCAACCAGTGGGCGTGGCGCATCCCGTCCATCCTGCAGGGCCTGCCGTCTGTCCTCCAGGTCTGCCTCATCTGGTTCTGCCCCGAATCTCCCCGCTGGCTTGTCAGCAAGGGGAAAGAAGAGAAGGCGCTCAAGATCCTTGCCTACTACCACGGCCGTGGCAACGAGCAGGATCCGCTCGTCCAATTTGAGTACAACGAGATCAGGGAGGCCATCGAGCTCGATCGCGAGATCGCGAAGACCATCGGGTGGACGACGCTCTTCGCCACGCCCGGAAACCGTCGCCGCATGCGTATCATCATCGCCCTCGCCTTCTTCTCCCAATGGTCGGGCAATGGCCTCGTTTCGTACTACCTGAACCTCGTGTTTGATTCTATCGGAATAAGTAAGCACAGCTACCCATCCTCGGTTGAACCGATGCTGACGTCCAAAAAGCGGATCCGACGACCCAGACGCTTATAAATGGAATTCTCCAGATCTTTAATCTGATCGTCGCCCTCATCGCTTCCTTCCTGTGCGACCGCGCCGGCCGCCGGGTACTATTCCTCAGCTCAAACGTCGGCATGCTCGTCTTCTTCGTCGCGCAGACCATCTGCTTCGCACAGAACGCCATGACTGGAAGCTCAGCTGCGGGACATGGGGTTATTGCCTTCATTTTCCTGTTCTACGGTGCCTACGATATCGCGTACACTCCGCTCATCGTCTCGTACACTGTGGAGATCCTACCTTACCCGCTCCGCGCCAAGGGCTTCACTGTCTTCAACTTCATGATCTCGCTCGCACTCATCTTCAACCAGTACGCGAACCCAATCGCGCTGGGTGCCATCGGCTGGAAGTACTACATCGTCTATGACTGCGTCCTCGCCTGCGAGATCGTGTTCATGTTCCTCTACTGCGTCGAGACGAAGAACCGCACCCTGGAGGAGACCGCCGCGCTCTTCGACGGCGAGGACAAGGTCGAGCTGCTTACCGCACGCGCCGCAACCGATATTGGCTTCGAGCAGACACTTGGACGTCAAGGTCAGTCCGGGGAGAAGCACGACGAACTCTACGAGGCGGAGAAGCACGAGCACGAACACGTCTAAGCTCTGCTTCCGTCGGACGACGACCCTAATGAGCCGGGTGATTGACGGTCTTTTTTTCCTGTATTCTACGACAAATGACACCGCGGGTCGATACTTACTGGGTTACGGTCTATGCCTTCAGCTTTTTCCGCATTGGGTGCGGATTTGGGTGGATAGTAGAAGGTTCATCTTATGACATCACTCCCATCTTCGAGTGCCATCCGCGTTCCGAGTTGGTCGTCCTCACTCAAGCTGATCGCGGAATGATGAGGGATTGGCAATCGGAACAGTCATCATCTACAAATGGGAATACTACGTGATTACGAACCAGACCGGCCGTTGGTTAATGCGGAGGAAGGCCAACCGTCGCCGCCCCATGGATATCGTTGCTCTCATGATTTGCCAATTCGGAGCAGTCATCCTCTACAAGTGGAAACACTATGTAATTACGGACCAGACCGCCGTTGATGAATGCGAAGGAATGCCAATCGTTGTCTTCTCATTGATATCGATACCCACAAAGACATTTCGGCGACGAGCACGGCAAGTTGCTCTCATGATAGCACCATATGTGGTACAGCTCGATTGCTTGTCTCTTACATGCAGTTTGGAAGGGGTCTTCCCATGGGAGTAGTATTGTAGAGATTATGCAGAGCCTTCAGACAGTATTCGAGATTTTTCGCGCGACGCGGAGCAGTATTGTAGACAGTAACACCAAGTGGATGGAGCAACATCAGAGGCAGGTGGCCACCTCGGATGTGCGTCGCCACAACCTAGTCAGTCGCTGTGTAACCGCGGACCGAAGGCATACCCGAGCTTGCATTCCAGCGCATAGCCACCGAGGACAGGCCACGCTCCCAAACAGGCTCCGTTTACGTGTGACCGACGTCATCTGCCCCAGGGCAGGGTGCAGGCAACGACGTAGCATGTAGGCGCCGACTCTTCTCAAGCGGGCATCTGAGCCACGGCTCCCCCACCTAGGCCGCACCACTGCTTCCGCTTGGGCGCTCACGTGATAGCATTGCCTCCGCGCATCCACGTGATATTACCACAGCCACAACCAGGACCCCTCCTCCGCGTTTGCAGAACTTAAATTTTGCTTCACTTCACAAATTGCAATAACACAACATGCTCATAATAAGGAGGCCAAATTGTTCAAAAGCAGCTACAGAGTTGAAGTGATTTTAAAAGAACAAAATTGGAATAAAAAGAAATTATTTGGGCGCATTTCCACAAGTGGCTGTGCTAGGGTGCACACAACTGGTAGGTGTTAGAGGTCAAGGTACACATGGTTAGGAGTACTGGTTAGGCACAGTTCCACTAACTGTTAGGTTGCTTTGCCCAAACTGTTAGGGTTAGGGTTGGGGATGGGTTAAGGTTAGGGTAGGGGTTAGGTAGAATATTATATCTTAAAAGAAGATGGGTTTCACACAATGGAACACATGAAAAGGCCGAGGTGATAAAGAGTGTCTTTGAACCAGAGAACATGGATGGATACAAGTAGCGATATGTATAAGTATTTCTACCCAAATTGCTTGTCCAAGTTGTGTTTTTCACTAGATTTGCCCGGAAATGGTGAAGTCGAAAGGTGAATGTCACGTGAGCGGAAGCAATGGTGCGGCCCTTAGGTGGGGGAGCCGTGGAGAAGATCAAGCGGGCGGGGTGGGCGAAGCTTGCGCCTATTTCTTCGCTGAGCCTGTGTTCCCCGCCCTCTCTACTCCAACTTACCTCTCTCTCGAGCTTTCGCCGCAACAACGACCGCAGCAAGCACGCACTCGAGTATGTCCCAGACGTCCCAAACGCCAGGCGATGCCGACAATGTTTACGCGCGTCGGCGCGCAGCCGCATCCAACACGGCCAACGACGCCCTCGCCAAGGCGTCCTCCACCGCCTCTCGGAAGACGGAGGAGGCGAAGCAGGGCTTTGCGCGGATGACCCAGATCGCGGGCGAGGGTGTGAAGAGCGGTGCTTATTGGTATCCTATCAAGGTCAGTGTTCTCTCAACACTGGACCATCAAGGACCAAAGGCTAACAGGATGTATGCGCACAGGGCATCTTCTACCTCCTCGCGCACCCCTCCCTCCTCCGCCCCCTAATCCCCACAATAGCCCTCTCCGTCTTCGTCTCCCTCATCATAACAATGTCCATCTTCGCCGCGCTTTACCTACCCACAGCGGGCGTGCTGTCCATCTTCAACGGACCCGTCGGCTTTGTGAGCGCGGTGACGGTGCTGCTGAGCTTCTCGGGCACGGTGGTGAATGCCCTGGCGAGGAGCTTGTGGCTTCAGGGCGCTCTTGAGGGGGTGTTCGACCAGGTGCGCCGCTTCCATTCTCATCTTCACCCTTGTTTCCCATCACTAACCGGTGTCCCAGGTGCTGATGGAACACGACCTCGACTCGCTCGTCTCCCGCGGCCGAGAAATCAAGAAGACCTCCACAGGCAAGCGACTCGGTGCAGCGCTCACGCGTCCCCTTGCGCGCTTCTCGCCCCAAGCAGTCATCCGCTACGTCCTCTCGATCCCGCTCAACCTCATCCCGCTCGTTGGTACCGTGTTCTTCATCCTGTACAACGGGGTGCGCGGCGGGCCCGGCTGGCATGACCGGTACTTCCAGCTGAAGAAGTTCGACAAAGACCAGAAGGCCGCGTTCATCCACGCGCGGAGAGGCGCTTACTCGAGGTATGCTGCTCCTCTTTCCCACTTACCACTTCCCTGGATGGCAGCTGATGCTCGGTGGCAGCTTCGGCGCTACGGCCCTCGCGCTCAATATGGTCCCCCTTGCGAGTTTGTTCCTCACCTTCACGAGCGAAGTGGGCGCGGCGCTATGGGCGTGCGACGAGGAGAAGCGCGGGGGGCTCGTCGGCAGGATGGACGAGGGCGCGGGTGCGGTGCACCGGAGTGACAAGTGATTCAATGCCGAGCTCGAAGCGGCGTTGGGTAATCCTAATTATTGTCTGGTTTGGTTTGTGAATCGTGTGAGACGTTGTATATAGCTCTGTTCTGTACTGGCCAATACCAACAAAACCCCGCAAGTCCGAGATCCCCGTACAGGCCCTGCCTGCCGCGCTGGAATCTTGATGACGGCGCATATATTATCCTTTCGGGAGGTGGGCTTGCCTTTTCCGCCTTCTCTACGGCTCCACTACTACCCGGCCCCGAACTGACCTCCGAGGTCGGCCCTGACTCGATAGGAGGACAGCGCCGGCACGCTCCATTCTTGGCCAATTCCTCGGCATCCAGGACGTCCTGTAGATATGTACAGGATGTGTGCTCCGTGCCAGCTTCGGCCGTATATCTTGCACTAGCGCCTTCCTCCTCTGTCCCTCCTCCAGCTAGTCTCAAACTTACTACGTACCCCAAGCTCTGAACAGTGTGCGGAATGCAGGACCAGAAACCGGTGGTGCTCATCACGGGCTGCTCGGCAGGCGGGATCGGGTATGCGCTGTATGTACTCGTCCCTCTTCCCTGCCCTCCTCCCTCTGGCGCTGCCCAACTCGAACTGACGCGCCTTACTTTCATATAACAGATGCGAAGCCTGGTCCCCCCACGCCTCTACCGTCTACGCCACCTCCCGTCGGCTCTCCAGCATGTCGCCCTTCCCCACGGGTAACATCAAAGTGCTCGAGCTGGATGTGAGCAGCGAGGAGAGCGTCGTGGCCGCTGTGGAGGAGGTGTTGAGAGCGGAGGGGCGGGTCGATGTGGCGGTTAGTAACGCGGGGGGGATGAGTGTTGGTGCGTCGTTTTCGCCCGGCGGCCTCGCCTTCGTATATGCATGAGCGTATGCTGACGCGAGCAGGACCAATCCTCGACGCCGACCTGCAGGAGATACAGCGCAGCTTCGACACGAACGTGTTCGGCATGCACCGGCTAGCGAGGGCCGTCATCCCAGGGATGATCGAGCGGAAGCACGGCCTGTTCGTCGTTGTCTCGAGTATCACTGCACTTGTCCCCGGGTGCGTCCTCCAGCTCTGCATTGTCCGCGCGGCTTGTCATCGCTGACCACGACAGCAGACCATGGCACGGCATCTACTCAGCGGGGAAAGCCGCCCTGCTCAACTATGCCGAAACGCTCGACATGGAGTGCCGCCCGCTCGGAGTGCGCGTGCAGACACTCATCCCGGGCGCAGTCCGCTCTCGGATCTCCACCAACGAAATGCTCCGCTGGCCGGGGCTCTCCCCCACCTCCCCCTGGGCACCGTGGGAGTCCGCCGTCCGCGCGCGCATCACCTTCTCCCAGCAGGAAGGGGTGTCGATGGACACGCGCGAGTTTGCGGATCGGGCAGTGGTGGGGATGAGGAGGAAGTGGGGCTGGAGAGCGCTGGGAGCGAGGGTGCTGGGTGGGGGTGGGAGCTTGATCTACTGGGTGCTGAGCTGCTTGCCAAGGAGCTGGGCGTTGGCGGTCGTTTGGTGGAATCAGGGGGGGACACTGGAGGTGAAGCGGGCATGAGTGTAGTGCAGGGCGATGGGCGAGGGTGCGATATATATCACATCTGCGCTCCCGAGGCTAATACTTAGTTCTGGTTGTTCTTGGTCCCTGATCTGTTCTACATTGTGCGATTCATTTCGTTTCAGACCAGACTCCCTTCCCCGGGTCATTCAAACCCGACCGCATGTCCGGAATAACCCCGTACCCGGAACCGAGCACTTCCCCAGATAAGGGATTTCCCAACCGGGTTGCATTCCGGTGCAGTCCCTTGCTTTCTGCGCGTTGCTTCTGCGCACGCCCAGCTGGTAACTCAAGCTGCAAGCGAAAATGTCGCTGCCTCAGTATGCCCGGGCTGCTCTTCTTTCCCAAGGGATGATCGGCTACGCCTCTGACGATAAACGCGGCCTTGTCCCGACTTTGAAGCCACAGCACCGCCGTCGGCCTCTGCTGGCCCGTGCCGCGTTCTTGGGCTTGGCTGCTTTCGCTTTGATCGTTTTTGCTCTGGGCGGGACAGCCGCGTTTGGAAGTCCCGAGCTGCCAGACTTGCTTGATGCGTCTATTGCAGAGCTGCAGGCCGGGCTCGAGAAAGGCGACTTTACCAGTGTCGACCTTGTCAAGGTACGTCCAGCACCCGTGGGCAGTCATGTCGCTTATATATCCGCACTAGGCGTACCTCGCGCGCATAGAAGAAGTGAACCTCCGCGGCCCCACCCTCCGCGCAGTCCTCGAGACGAACCCTGTCGCCCTCTCCCAAGCTGCCGCGCTCGACTGGGAGCGCACACTATACGGCCCTCGCTCGGCACTGCACGGCATCCCCATCATCGTCAAGGACAACATCGCGACCCTCGCGTCGGAGGGGATGAACACCACCGCGGGGTCCTACGCGCTGTTGGGGTCGATTGTGCCCGGTGACGCGACTGTGGTCGAGAAACTGAGGAAGAAAGGCGCGATCATACTGGGGAAGGCGAACCTTTCCGAGTTCTCCCATGCGAAGGGCGAGCTCGCGTCGGGTTGGTCGGCCAGGGGTGGACAGTGCACAAACCCGTACTACCCGATGGCTGACCCGTGCGGCTCTTCTGCCGGCTCCGGCGTCGTGAGCGCGATCGGACTCGCCGCTGCCGCCCTCGGCACCGAGACGGATGGCAGCATCGTGTGCCCCAGCCAGCATAGTAATCTTGTGGGCGTCAAACCGACGGTGGGACTGACAAGTCGGTGGGGCGGTATGTCTTCTTTCTGGTTCAGCTACAGCGGTCTGATCCTGTTCGTAGTAATTCCTATCTCGGAGCATCAAGACACCATCGGCCCAATGACGCGCTGGGTATCCGACGCTGCCTCAATCCTGAGCATCATGTCTGGCCGCGATTCGCGTGACAACTACACACTCGCCGCTCCAGCCCTAGTTCCCGACTATAGCAAAGCGCTCGACCCATATGCACTGAAAGGCGCTCGGATCGGTGTTCCACGAAAGGCATTCATGGAGTCCAACTATACCGGTACGGATGAGTCCGTGCACGAGGTGTTCGAGCATGCGATAGAGGTCATAAAGCAGCTCGGTGCTGAGATTATTGATCCTGCCGATCTTCCCAGTGCCTACGACATAATGCAGAGCAAGAGGGAGCATACCATCGGAAGCACCGACATGAAGATCGACATGAATCGGTATCTTGCCAACCTGGTAGAAGTACCCACTGGTGTTAGAACGTTGAAGGAGCTTATCAAGTGGAACGACGAGCACGCTGATCTGGAGCTCCCCACCAATTATACCAGCCAATCTAGGTCATCCTGTTATCCTGTCGGCAGGGCAAGTACTAATCTGTTCCAGTCTCATCGCCGCGCAGGCAACTACCGGTTTCAACGCGACCTACTACGAGGCGCTTTTCGAGGACTACAAGATGGGCAGGGAAGACGGTATCGACTACGCTCTCAAGACGTATAAACTCGATGCATTGATCCTGCCCAGCACAGGTACGCGGATATCACTCGCGTTGCCAACGATTGACTGACGTTCCACAGGGAGGACTACACAACCCGCCGCCATCGCCGGTTATCCCATCATCACTGTTCCGCTGGGTTTCTATCCCCAAAACGTAACCATCCAGGCATCCGGGCCAGTCACAGTCTACCCTGCACCCGGCGTGCCATTCGGACTGAGTTTCCTGGGCACGGAATACAGCGAGTATACCCTCATGGGATATGCATACGCGTTCGAGCGGAAGACGATGACTCGATTGGCGGCCAAGCCGTATGCAATCCCACAAACACAGCTGGCAGAATTCGTTGCTTCTCGAAGCGCGCGGACCCGTCGTGCCCTCCGTGTCACGCTCAAGCAGGCGCTGGCTCCCCTTCGCTTCCTCTTTGCTGTTTGTCCGTCTCTCTAGATATATGCGGCTACTGTAAGTGCCGTCCCGATATGCGTCTCGAATGCGAGTGCTTCAGATGATTTACAGCCACTATTACAACGTTTAGTCGGCGCACCCCGATTGGTGCCAGATAAGACATCCGTCGTGATCCCTGTCCACAAAAACTACTTGCTGGCAGAACGCGTAATCCCTTGTGCCCTTTCAGCATTGTCTTTCGTCGACGTCCGCGCGTTATCCTGTCTACCGAAGTTTGCTTCTGCACTCATTACCTAAGAAGGTCACAGCCTCTGAGCGAGATGGAAGAGCGAGCCGTGGGATATAAATGTGATTACAATGCTGTCAACCATCGTGCTGGACGTTGTGCACTGTGTCGATGGCTGCCCTCGCCCTTCTGCTTGTCGTCTACCTCACTCTGGTCAATGCCTGGCCTTTGCCCGATCTCATGCAAGCGACCTTTGTCGAGCTGCAAGACGGTTTGGACTATGGCGACTTCACCAGCGTTGATCTTGTGACAGCCTATTTTCAACGCATACAAGAAGTCAACTTGGAGGGACCTGCCCTCCGAGCTGTTATTGAGACCAATCCATCTGCTCTTGCTCAAGCCGCCGAGTTGGACTGGGAGCGCCAGGTCTATGGCAAGCGCAGCCCACTTCATGGACTTCCTATTATTGTGAAGGACAACATCGCAACTATGGCGTCGGAGGGAATGAACACGACAGCCGGCAGCTACGCGTTGCTCGGTTCGATCGTCCCTGGAGACTCGACGGTCGCTGAGAAGCTTCGTCGAGCTGGCGCAATCATTCTGGGAAAAGCGAACTTGGTAAGGCATAAACTTACCCTAGTGCACTTGGCGCTGACATGTACAGTCCGAATGGGCTCACTTCCGCGGTAATCTCGCATCCGGATGGTCAGGTCGCGGAGGTCAATGCACCAACCCGTACTACCCCAATGCAGACCCGTGTGGCTCGTCGTCTGGTTCTGGCGTCTCTAGTGCTATAGGTCTCGCTGCCGGTGCTCTGGGAAGTGAGACGGATGGAAGCATTGTATGTCCCAGCAATCAGAACAATCTAGTCGGGATCAAGCCGAGTGTTGGCTTGGTGAGCCGGTCGGGCGGTGTGTGTAAACCGAAGTTGTGGAAACTGAATCTGACCTTCGCCTGTCAGTCATTCCCATCTCCGAACATCAGGACACAGTCGGTCCTATGACTCGGTGGGTAGCCGATGCTGCTGCACTTCTGACTGTTATCGCTGGCTGGGATGTGCGAGACAACTACACTCTTGCGGCACCCGCTCTCGTGCCGGATTACACAACAGCACTGAACTCGAAAGCCCTTCAAGGCGCTCGCATTGGCGTTCCGCGACTCGTGTTCGACCAAGACAACTATACCGGCAATGATCCGTATGTGAACGTGGTATTCAACGAGGCGATTGAAACGCTCAAGGGCCTGGGCGCAACCATTGTTGATCCGGCGGATCTTCCGAGCGCACTGGAGATCACAATGAGCAACAATGAGACAATCGTTCTGGACACGGACTTCAAGGTATACATTGAACAACGACGTGTCGCGCCACGCTCATAATAATGTACGACAGATTGACCTCAATCGGTATCTCGCGAATCTGGTGGAGGTACCCACAGGAGTTCGTACACTGGCCGATCTGATCTTGTTCAACGAGCAAAACGCTGGGCTTGGTTCGTCTCGCTCATGCTAAATCAACCTCCTCATACAGATCATTGACGTTTTCGCAGAGTTGCCAACGAACTACAGCGACCAGTCAATGTAAGTTGGAGACCTGGCCAGAGACGCGCGTTGCTTACGTGCGTCAGCTTCATTGAGGCGGAAGCCACCACTGGGTTCAACTCGTCCTACTATACCGCATTATACGACGATTACGCTCTTGGTCGTACAAATGGCATTGACGCGGCTCTCAAGGAATACAACCTTGACGCCTTGATCATGCCCAGTCCGGGTATGTCACCATCCGCGCATAGAGACCGGACCTGACCAGGTCAAAGGGTACACCACGGTTCCCGCAGCGATCGCCGGATACCCAATCATCACTGTCCCGCTTGGTTTCTATCCGCCGAACGTGACGATCCAGTCCGCCGGACCCGTCACCGTTTATCCCGCGCCAGGGGTGCCATTTGGTCTCGCATTCCTCGGAACACAATTCAGCGAGTACAAGCTCGTCGGCTATGCGTATGCGTATGAGCAGCAAACGATGACGAGGCTACAAGGCAAACCCTATGCAGTTCCCCAGACACAGCTGGCAGACATCGTATCGCCCAATCCAAATTAACGGAGTTCATTGTTGTGTAGTTAGCAGTAGCACACGTTCGCAAATTAGAAGTTCCTGTGGCGCTACAGGGAAGATGGAGTGTGTCATTGACGTAAACAGAAGTCGCAAGTGGACCTAAGGTTAGATCTATAGGCAAATAAGAATGTCAACACATGTACGGAGAAGCCAGAATAGGGGAGAAGGATCAGCTTGTCAATTAAGTCATAGATGCAGACGTGCTGCCCGTAGGCATCCAGAGGTCCACCCTCGGCTAAGAGGTGCCATTGTGGTCGAGATCGACACTCATCAGGTATAAAAGCGGATTGGGCCAGGACTCACGTATGTTTCAAGAGATCACATTGCAAGATATAGAGCGATGATAGGCGCACAAAACGGCCTTAAGGGGTAGGTTGCGACACTAAGAGACATGTCAGTTCATTGTCAGTTTAAGTCAGGAGCCACGCACCTGAAAGCTCTTCTATCCTCTTGGTAAGGGACGAGAAGTAGCGATTGAAGCCGTCGTTGATCTTCTTGTCTTCCCCAGCTGGATTGCATTCCACACAGCGCTCCAAACCTGTCTGCGTAATAGCATCCACGATCAGACTCATTCGGAAAAGCTCTTCCATCGAGATCTGGATGTTCTTGGCAACCTCAGCACGGAGAAGGACGATGTACATTTCAGTCCAATGAGCTTTGGAGCAGGTCGTGCACTTCGGCGCGGTTGGCGACAATTGAGCTGCCCAGTCGCGGACCACCGCATCCCTCTTCATGTGCATTTGTAGAAGCTCGATAAGACGCGGGCTTGGCATTGACTCGAACTCTTTGAGCTGTTCGAGGTTGGACAACAAATCGACGTTCAAGCTTTGGCGAGCGGCAAGGTCACGTTCCTTTCCGAGATTGAAGCGAGTGGCGACGGCATAGGCGCGGAGTGGATCTCCGTTGATGAAGGCATTGAAGTGAGCCTGTAGACCATTGAGCGCGTTGCGTACCCGAAACAACTTTGCAGCAGCGTAGCAGTCTTGCCACTGGAAGAGAGAGGGGATAATCGGAGTCGGCATCGAGTACGCGAAATGCAGCAAGATGTCGACGATCGTTGGACTGAGAGGAACATCTACCCATAAGGAGAGATCGCCTTCGCACTCGTCTGCTGCCAGTACGATATCCTTGAAGCCGCCATCGAGGTCGATAAGGAGGACCCGGTGCACATGGAAGAGCATGATATCCTGACCATCGATGGCGCGTAGGGTCAACGTCGAGGTCGCGAAGTTGAATATTGGCGAGCGCGGCTCGGCCAGAAGCATATCAGAATTGTCCGTGGCAGGAGAGTCTTGCAGGAGCTCATCATCGTTGTGGGAAGTAGCGAAAGATGCCTGTGTGATAGGTAAGTGCACTGGAAATGGAGACGAGTGACTGTAACCGTACGCTGTCGTCCGACATGATGGATGTTGTCAGAAAGAGGGTGGGAGGGGCGGAAAGGGGCAGAACGACCGAGCAGCGTCAAATTTTCGAGGCGAAGTGGCCCGAACGCAGCACGTGCCAGTCATAATCGCGAGGGGTGAATCGCGGTGAATCACTGCGAAGCTCGCCACGTAAAAACCACTCTGGCCACCGAGATCACCCTCGCCCACTGAACCACCGTCACGCCATTATCCGGGCGGCAGACAACGCGCATGTCGAGGCCTGCCTCTATTGTCCAGTCAGATGGTGACTGGGTGCGTATAGGTATAGGACTTCATGCCGGTATATCGAGTATAGGTAGGCGACACTTGTAAAGCAGAGTTGGTGTAAAGTCTGTGCAACTCGACGCGAAAAACGCGACCCAAAATTATCTTGCGAGAGGCTGTGCGGCGGAGGCATCTCGTATAGCTCAGGGCAGGCACTTACGCGTCGCGACACATGGACGGGCTGGGTTCCTAGCAGCTCCGACAGCTGCCACGCCATTGTCGAGCTAGTTGCTTTACTGTGAGCTATCACAAGCTGTCGGCGCTTTAATCTCCTGCTAATGATCAATGGGGATAACCTGTTGGTCTCCGCGGATAGTGCATAGGGTGGTGGTGGCGCACGCACCAGAACAGTGGGTTGATTCGGTGCATGCGGAGCGGGAGTCCCTATTGCTCCTGCGTGATAGCGACTTCCCTGTCAAAAGGGAGTGAAGCGCACCTCTGGATTCGAGGGACGGTAATCTCGTCGCTAGCTGGCTCGGCGTTGGAGGACGATTCGGGGAATGCGTTTCGGCCTGCGGTGATCGAGAGTGAGTTCTTCGTGCTGTTCTTCTCCTGTGTTCTTCCGATGATATCGGTCATCCTTGTGGTGCTTCAGCCTACTGATTGCTGGCCAGGAAGGATAAGGATAGCATTGTTATGTGCATATGTGACTGTTGAGATGGCCCCACCATAAGCCATGCAGGCTGAACCGGTCCAACGATCAATAGGCCCATTCAGCATGCTGTGACAACGACTGGCACTGCCGCGTGTATACACTTAGTGATACACTTCCACGGCGATAAGAATTCTACGCTGCTATTTCTGCTTCATCGCGCGTACCTGACCGTGGTCGCTTCCTCAATGGACTCCTCGTGAGCTGTACCTTCGTCGTCATCGGTGCACGTGGTCTAACTATGCTTATCTAGCTTCTTTCACCGGGAACCGCGCAGTCCAACTTCCTCATTCGTTGCGCTGCGGTTGGTCTTCGGAAAATGGTTCCAACGATTGGTGGCTATATGCTGGCCACCCTTGGGCCGCGCAGCATCATTTATTGAGGCATTTCAGAGTCCGCGCTATCTTTATGGGTTTACTAGCATATTCGCCGTGCGGATCTCGCTGGCCGCTATCCTGTCGGCCCATGCTCTTATAGTTCGACACGCAAAGTTTCTCTCACAACCTCAGTCCTTGGGAGTTTCAAGCCCCTGTGACTTCAAGTCC
This sequence comes from Calocera cornea HHB12733, assembly GCA_001632435.1. Classification (NCBI taxonomy): domain Eukaryota; kingdom Fungi; phylum Basidiomycota; class Dacrymycetes; order Dacrymycetales; family Dacrymycetaceae; genus Calocera; species Calocera cornea. The sequence goes on from KV423985.1 coordinate 87,062, forward strand.
TTTCTGAAGCTCTTCTACCGTCGGTTTGAAAGATGGCCACCGCGGCTGAGCAGATGGGCCATCATGGCGGCGACCTCGGTTTCGAGTACGGCAACCGCGAGGTCCCCACTACCTACTTCAGCGGCGTTGAGCCAGCGATTACGAGGTCGACTTCGCAGAAGGACAAGTTCACTACGGAGAAAGGCGGAAATGGGAGCGATGAGGATTTCGCGCTCGCCAAGGTCGCCAAACTTGAGGTCGACGAGTCGGTGTCGGATAATAGCAGCTCGAAGGAGGTCATCACCGACTATCGCCAGCTGATCACCCAGGTTATTTCTCCCGAGGATGATCCTACGCAGAATCCGTGGACGTTCCGCATGTGGTTCATCGGCCTCGGCCTCTCTACCTTCGGTGGTGTTCTCGCCGAGATCTACTACTTCAAGCCGTAAGTCCATGTCCATGTTTCACCTCTGAATGGAATCCTGATCAATATGTGATTCTAGGCAAACCATCCTCGTTTCGACTATGTTCTTGGCTATCATCTGTTAGTGCTATTCTCGCTCTTGTTGAAAGCTGGTTCAAAATTTTGCAGCCTACGTCATTGGTGAAGCGTTTGCTACATTCATCCCAAGGCGCGGGGTGTTCAGGTACCTGAACCCCGGACCTTTCAACAAGAAAGAGCACGCCGCAATCGTATGTTTTGCACTTTATCCGGCGATAAGTCAAGACATTGAGAGTGATCCAGGTCATCATGGCAAGTGCCGCCGCGAACAGTGCCCTTGGGACGGAGATTCTCGCCGTGCAACGGCTCTACTACAACCAGACGCCCAACCCCGCCTTGTCAATCTTCATGCTGTTCAGCTCCCAGCTGATGGGTTATGGGATGGCTGGACTTATGCGCCCTGTTCTGCTGTATCCGACCCGCATGCTGTATCCAACTGTCCTTCCGCTTATCAGCATGTTTGAAACTCTGCATGGTGACCGCCATGAGGTCCGGTTGAAATTAAGGCTTTTCTGGATTGCCTTTTTCTGGTGAGCACAATTCAGGGATTATTTAATGGCATGTCATGAACGCAGTACGCAGCATCTTCTTTTGGGAGATTGTGCCGGAGGTCAGTAGCGGTCGTGTCCGTCACAAGAGAAACCATGTCTTATTGCATAAACAGTGGATCTTCCCGCTGCTCACTGGTCTATCGGTATTCTGCCTGGCCAACCCGAACTCTATGCCTTTCACCCTTGTCTTCGGCGGAAGTAATGGAAATGAGTTCGTTCCTAAGCTGTCAGTCTTTGGGAACTGAGCTGATTAAGCTCGAAGGGGCCTCGGTGTCGGTTCGTTGTGCTTTGATTGGCAATACATCTCTGGCGGTGTCTCGCCTCTCGCTATTCCTTTGCAAGCGCAGATGGCGAACTTCATCGGTTACCTATTGTGCATTGCCGTGTTCTGCGGTGTATGGTTTGGCAATATCTATTCAGCGCAGAACTTCCCCTTCGTATGTTTTCTTCTGGGTTGGAGAACTGTTTCTGATAGTTTCCTTCAAGCTCTCGCAAACCCTGTTCTTTGCGAACGGTACGCAGTACGACCAGCTTCTCATTCTCGACGAGAACTTCGAGGTTGACTATACCAAACTGGCTGGTATGTTCGCTCCGAAGTTAAATCATCCTCCTTTGAGCTGACAAATCCTGTATTGTGCAGAGGTCGGGCTGCCATGGTATGCTTCCACATATGTGGTCACACTGCTGGTGTCGAACAGTAGGTTTACGATAAAGAAGCTTGTCAATGTCTGACATTCATTCAGTGTCATTCTCGGCTACCATTGTCCACCTGCTGCTTTGGTAAGCTGACGCTGTTAGTCCGCTACTCGGCACGCCTGAATGTGTCCTAGGAATCGCAAAGATTTGGCCATCGCCTGGTCCTGGGCTGCTCCTCGTAATCTCCTGCGCTTAGCTCGGAACTTTAACTGGCGATTCTGGGAAGCCTCCGCCGATTTCAAGCCCCCTGCCAATGAGGAGGAGCTGGATCCTCACTACAAGGAGATGCTGAAGTACAAGGACAGTCCCGATTGGTGGTATGTATAGTCAATTTTCACCCGTCTCATGGCTGAATTGCTTGTAGGTATGCCGTTACATGGGTTATCGCTGCAGTTGTCGGCATGATTGTCATTTACGAAGGGAACTCAACGTTACCTTGGTGGGGATACTTCATTGCCATCATCTTGGCGGTTATTTGCATTCTCTTCTTCGGTGGGTCACCGTTCCATTGCGGCGCCTAGCTGCTCGATTCTGACTGATCCAGGCGCCCTCGGTGCTATTACGGGCCTCAATGCTTCCGTCGGCACATTCCTGCAGATGGTCGGAGGCTATCTGTAAGCCGTCCGGTTGATCTTAGAGTCCATTCTAAACATGAGTTCAGCCACCCGGGCAAACCGGTTGCCAACATGTACTTTGTGAGTGCCAGACGCCACTCTGCTTCTGCATTCGTTGCTAATGGATCAATCCAGGTTTTGTGGAGCTACAACAGTGTCAGCCAGGGCATTCTACTCCTGCGTGATCTCAAGATCGCCCAATGTATCCAGATTCTACTTGATTATTCGTCCCACCGCTAAAGCCTCTCTACAGATGTCAAGCTTCCTCCTCGCTGCACGTACACTGTGCAGATCATTGGCACTCTGCTGGGCGCTCTGCTCAATTGGATCATGATGAATTCGATTGTCGAGAATCAACGCGAGATTCTACTCTCTGTTGAAGGCACGAATATCTGGTCTGGTCAACAACCCCAGTACGTTCATTCTTGCTTTTCTGCTATTCGGTTCTGACAGTTTCCAACAGAGCATACAACAGCCAGGCCATTGCCTGGGGCGGCCTCGCCCACGAAATGTTCGATGTGGGCCAGCAGTACCAGTGGGTGCCGCTCGCGTTCTTGGTCGGCATCGCTGCGCCCATTCCTTTCTGGGTGATTCATCAGTACTGGCCGAAGTTGAGAATGGACTATTACGTGAGCTGTTCCCCAACCCATATCTCGCTTTGGCTGACCCTCTTCTCAAGTACACACCGATTATTATGTAGGCGTGAATCGCCAGCACTCACCGATTTCTTCTCACTCTCTTCTAGCTCCTACATCGGCTGGCTCTGCGTTGGCATCAACTCATCTGTCCTTAGTTACTTCGCGGTGGCCTTCTTCTCCCAATGGTACTTGCGCAGGGTACGTCATTTGACTTGATTCCACGCTCTATGTGTGTAACATGCGATAATATAGAAATATCCGGTTTGGTTCAGGAAGTACAATTACAGTAAGATCTCATCGGTTTCGTTTTCCCTTGTACTTACCACTTTCCTTAGTTCTGGCCGCTGCCCTTGACGGCGGCACCCAAGTCATGGTTTTCATCCTGTCATTTGCTGTTCAAGGAGCTAGTGGTATGTTACTATACTCTCTGGTGTTCGACTCTTTCCTGATGTTGCTCTCCCAGGCACTGCGAACTTGTTCCCCGCTTGGTGTGTACTGATCCCTCCCTTGAAGTGGTTACCTCCTAAGTTTGATCCTTCAGGTGGGGTGCTAACCAGGGCGGCAACTACGATCGTTGCTTCTACTACTACTAGCCGTTCTTGTGACCCCCCAATTCCCCCACTTTGTACACCGCAATCCCCAGCCTTCTTCCACCGTAAACGACACCGAACTTTACGCGCGTGCCCTCAGTCGCTCGTTGTCCGCTGTTGTAGAGTAAAGATATGGAACTGTATACTTGGAACTTTGACCGATACGCGTATACAGCGTACTGAATGTCCCGCTGGAATTCCCGATAGACCGGAGAAGGATAAAGGAAAAGGAGCTTGTCACCGCCTGTCGCACTCCCGAGAAGCTCTCAACGACACGCGGAGTGATATCGCGTGATGGAGCGGGACTGCGCGGTAATAAGGCGTGATGACGCAGGGCATTTTTTGGCATGATGCGCCCCACATGCGCCCTATGTCCATGGCACGCGGACGAAACGTAAAGGACCATGCGACCATTTCGGCGATGATCCGGTGCCAGGAATAACCCTACATCCTATTGCACCGCTAATCTCATTTGAGTCCCGTTGGGCCAAACACGACCTTCTGCCGTGCTATCTCTGGCAATGGCAATACAGGTGCCAAATAAATACAAGTCAAGTTAACGTAGATCCTGTTAGTGCTTTGGAAACGGAACAGGCGAGCGTCAGTGCAAGAGCTGGACGGACCTCGTGCGCCGCAGAAGCTTCCTAGAAGAATTAGTCTTTTAAGGAAACTGATCCGGCAGGAGGGGTCACGTGTTCACGGTCACAGCTGGTCGTACCACTCACACTGAATTACAAACTCAACACCACCTGCAGGTCGAGTAGGCAAGAATCACCCTTTGCATAGTAGATGTGTAGTAACGTATTAGAAGTCCATTATCTTCGAGTTATCACCCACAATGCTGCACCGCGTCGCAGGATAGCATAGAGTGCTGTCGATGTCCTGCAAGGTCTACACCACTGTTGTCAGGCAGTCTGTAGTCAAGGTATTCGCAATCTGTCATGTATGCAGGACAAAGTTGTTTCACATTGAGTTGGAAAGGCACTCTCGCTTCTTGACGCAAAACGAAGGTATCGGAGTAGATTCCCTAAAACTAGTAGAGTGGCTAGCACGGTGTCACTATACAGCTCGGGATGGACGCGTTTCGAAGCGGACCATGACAACCGCCGGTTCTCGGTGGACTAGGCTATAGCGACGTGCATCCCATATGGCTACATTGCCAGACGCCTTCGATGTAACTACGAGCATTTGACTTCGTTACGCGCGCTTGACGTCGTTTTATCTATCTATGTCGCTAGGAGCGCACCGTTGACGTCACTAGGGGATTTTATGGCGGGACGAGCCCGATGTGATTCAAGACTACAGTAGACGACAACAACATGCTGTACGCGAATACAACACGAGTCAAACATCACAGCAGTGCTAGGGTGCGTACGGATGGATCTACAACCACGAATATCTACAGTAATACACAACGTTTCCCTCGCTTTTTCACCCTCGCCCAATTGCGGGCCGACATGCACAGAATGTGGATTTTTTTGGTACGCGCTCGAGGCTCGCCAGGTTCGGCACCATCTCATTCAGCAACAGCTCCCTCCACACACTGCAACGCATTGTCAGATAAGTGGCGGCGGTAACAGGCAGGGAACATACGTGCGAAATAGTTATCACACGAATAGCGGCTGTTCGTCCTCGCCGCCGTCCTCGGCACCATGCTTGTTATTCTCGTTGTCGCCGCCGAGCAAGTCATCTTCCCCTTGATACTGCTGCTCTCCATCAGCAGGTTCGTCCGCATCGTCATTTGCGTCGTCTTCAACTACTTGCTCCTGCTGCTCGTCCGCACCAGACCGCGCTGCATTCTGCGCATCACCTTGCGGCGGGAGCACCTGCTTCCCCGCCCTCCCAAGATCAGTCTCGTCATCGGAATCTGGCCCCTCGCGTTCTTTCGAAGCAGGCACCTCGTGGGGCTGAGCACGCTTGTAAGCACCCAATATCACGTCTGTGCCGGCGCAGATTTGTACGAGAGTAGCACTCACGTCCAGTTCGTCCGCCATTTCCTCGTCCTGCGTCTCTCCATCGAGCCCATTTTCTTCTTGGCCTTCCTGCGTCTCTTCTTCTTCAGGGCCGAAGAGGTCGTCATCCTGATCGGCCATGCCGCCAACGACATCGTCCAGTGCGATTTCGGGTCGAATTTCGGAGGTTTCGATCTGGACCTCCACTTCGGCGGCACTCTCAGCTACAGCTGGCTCCTCATTGTCCTCGAGCTCGAGCTCGGGCTCATTGTGCTCAG